>APFE030099996.1:0-10618 GCA_000404065.3 Pinus taeda
GTACTTCCTGAATCAATCAACACTATTACCTTTTTCTTCTTGATATGTCCTTCTATCTTGATAGTTTGAGGAGTGGTAATTCCAGCCAATGCATTACAAGATATGTTCAGATTCATTACTTCTTTACTAGGGTTTGTTCCTAGAGCATATCCTCTTCTTTTGACATTTCTCGTTCCTTTTCTTCCTCCTCTTCACAATCTATGTAGAATTATTTCTTCTCAGCACACTTATGACCTTTAGTGTATTTTCTATCAGAACTGTAACAAAGCCCTTTTGCTCTTTTTTCTTCCAATTGTTGTGGTGTCAACCTTATAGGTTGTGGAAGGCTAGGGCCAACAACACTTCAATCTTTATAGTTGTGAGTGGTCTTGGTTGCCATCATTTTGCTTTCCATTTTTCTTGCTAACCTGAATGCCTTCTCCAATGAATTAGGTTCCCAAAGGCAAATCTCATGTTGGATATTATCATTTAAAGTCCCCATGAACACATCAATCCTATGCTCCTCTGGAATATCTTTTACCCTTATGTTCAATTTTTGGAAGTCCGCAATGTGCTCCATCATTGAACCCTTTTGTTTGAGACTTATCAATTGGATAAAAAATGTGTTGCTTTTCGTATCCTCATAATGTGCTATCATTTCCTCTGTAAAAATGGCCCAAGTGACAATTTGTTTACGAGAGCAAAGCCATTGATATCATACAAACTGATTTGGTTCCAAATATAAAGTCGCAATACGTACCTTTTGTGTGTTTTGCACATTATGGAGATCGAAAAATTGCTCCATTTGTAGTATTCATGTTGCGGGATCCTTGCCATTAAACTTCCTCATATCGATTTTTGGAATATGGTGGTTCTTCGATCCAACGTTAGAGTCTATGAAATCATGATTACCATTTATTTTGTTCTCATTATAAGTTTCCTTTACTACCCTTTCACCATTAGTAAGCATTTCTTGTAGAAACTTTGTCAAATTTGGATTCAAATCTATCTTCAAATCTATATTAAAATCGTCCATCTTAGCTTCCATGTCATTCATCTTAGCTTCTACATCCTTCTTTAAACCATCCATCTTAGATTTTGCTACTTTTTGTGCAAGTGACATTTGTTGCACTTGGTCTCGTAATTTTGATATATCATGTTGCATTCTTCTTCTTCTTCACGAGTCATGCTAGAACTTTCAGGTTGCTTACTAGGTGTTTGCATTTTCTTTCCTCGGGGCATCAATTACAGATAATAATGCTTTACTATGCCCTTTGAATTCCTTCAAACTAATTTTTCAAACCAAGCTTATGCAAAAATTTAAAAAACTACACACCTTTTTTCACTTTATAGGAGCTCGATATTGAATTTGATGTATCTTTGTAATTCAGATCATCCAGTACTAAAATTATGACCTGCAGTAGCCTCTGCGTCCTCTTTCCAATTCCACTAGTCTGATCAAATTTAGATTCTCCAAGAAAGATTTATGCACAAACTCCCAAGATGACCTGATTATATACCTTTTCAGAAGAACGAACTTGTATGAAGTGCCACGTGTCACTGTTTTGACTTTTGGATCTAAAGAATATTCACAGGAAACTACAGTCTATCCTCTTTCTATAACTTCTTACGAAATTTTAATCTGATGCTCAAAACAAAAGTTATGAGGATTTTCCCCAGGTCACCTATTTGGAATGTAGTTCGGGAGTCTGTAAAAAGGCCAACTTCCTCAGATCATATCTTTGCAAATATCACGTGAAAAGCTCTGAAATTCAGACCTAAGGTTTAGAATGATTTCGGCCCAAATGGGTTTTTTTCAGCATCTGAAACATCGCAGAAAAAAAGTTATAATGCAAATTCCACGATGACCTGTTTGGAGCAGCGAAACCCTAGAATCCAAATCTCTGATACCAAATGTTATGAAACTAGCTCATAAAAAGATAGAAAAGATAGATCAACGCCTTAGAATTCAGCCTCTTTGAGGGGGAAACCTCCTTTACATTACATAAATGAATAATTCTTGGATGATACAAATGACAAAACCTCCTTTCTATATATAGAGTCCAAGGGGGTCACAATATAACCAAGCCGACTACATAATAAATAAAGGCACAAAAATAACATAGAGGGATTCTAGGGGCCACAAATAATAACAATAAAAAGCACAACAATATTAATAGGAACACTACAATAGTAAAAACACTAGTATTAGAGGACTAATAGTAATTTTTAAAAAGTAAATTGGGTTTGTATTTTTTATTAAATTTAATATATATATTATAATTATATATAATAATATATATATATATAATATATATATATATGGTATATAATATTCTTCTAGGTGTTTTTTAATTTTTAAATGTATTTAATTTATCATTATTGTTGTTGTTGTTGTAAGACCAAAGAGATTATATTATTGCGAAAAAACATAGATTTACAATACTGATAGTATGTATTAGTCTGCTATTAGGGAACCTAAACTAACAGTATAAACTCAAAATTTTAAGATTGTTTCTATTGTTCTTAATCTACTGAGATGATAGAGAAAAACAAAGAAATAAATCTACACAAAGAGCACCGCGTGAATTGAATGACATTTCCATATTAGAAAATAAAATCTTAGCATGAGCATGACTCTTGAATTCTCTCATTCAACTGAATTATGCACCTGATCTAACAACGAAGGATCACCATAGGTGTCTAAAGATGAGGGATTTGTGCCTAGATTCACTTAGTCAAAAGAGTGACCTTCCTGTTAATGTTTTCCATTTTTCTAGGAGCTTAATCGTGCAAATGATAATTTCTTATTGAGTGTTAACCCTGCTTGTGATAACTCTTCCCATGGGAGGTTTTGTGTACTAGTATAGGTTGACAATCTACATATAAGTAGATGCTTGGTTCTAGTGGAATTTATAACATCATGGATCCAATCTATGGTCTCCTGCTTCATGTGTGTTTCTAGGATGAACTTGCGAGATTTTCTGACTTGCTCCTCCACATCTAATATTTACCTCTAGATGGATTTAGGGATAATATCCTTATATCTTTTTATGGCTACCCTAATATATGATTGAGAACGAGTGCCTCTTAGGGTTGGGGGGTTGAAGTCAAGGAAGGGAGGAGCCTTAGGTCTGTCTCTTCTGCCTCGACGGGAGGGTTCAACGAGAAAAAGTCTTACCTTGATAATGAAGTGGGAGGAAATAAGAGAAAAATTGAGGTGGTAGGGATGAGCTGAGGTAGAAGGGAGTGAACAGGGGTGAATGACGAAGGACCGAATGAGGGATGTAGGCACCATAACAAGGAATGAAAGTAGAGAGGGCAAGGCCAAAGTAAGGGTGGGAGTTGGCAATAAGGACAACAACCAATAGGGAAGAAACAACATAAAAGGAGAAAGTTAGAGAGAAACAAGAGAGAAGTAGTCTTCCATATACACAAGTCCAAGGATGAGGATGGAAGTCTAGAAACCAAAAGAACTTGTAGAGGACAAAGAATTAAACATAAATTACTACAAATTCAAAATATAGTTGTAGGGAAAGAGCATGCCAAAAGTTGAACTTGAACAAGAAGGTCTCGCAAAGAGGAGTGAAGTGTGGGATTGAGGAGAGCTTACAACTGTCGAGATTGATGGTGATGATTAAAGCCTCTGTCTACATGTGCTCCATGAAACGACACTGACAATCCATATTTGTAAATCTTGAATGAATTTTTCCATGGTTGGTCTATTATAAATAAATATTAGCTTCATCTTACCATTGTGTTGTGGCATTCTCCCCATTTCTTTGCATAATGATCTTGTCATTGCCTATATTCTACCATGAATGGAATGCTGGGTTCACAAATGTGTAATCCACCACACTAGTGTACCTTCCGAACTCCTTGCACGCTTCCTTCTGCACTAGTACAACAAAAACAAAATTACCATCTTTGTATTGTTCCTTGCAATGACGAGGTGGCCATGCAAGTTTCCAAGTGGAGGCAGTTTGTTCCCCTTCATAACTCTTCATTAACCTCATCTCTAGCATTGTGTTGCATGGAGGATGGACATCCTAAGAGGTTTTTTTTTTTTTTTTGTATAATAACTTTGAACCTTTTTTTTTCTCAAAAAAATGTTTTTCTACCTTGATTTTTAAGAAAAAAAAGATGTTTCTCATTTTTTATTTTTACATAAAGGTGTTTTTTGTTTTTTTTTTTGTTTTTTTGTTTTTTGTTTTTAAGTTTATTTTTCCCTTAATATATAAATATATACAATTTTTTAGTTAATTGATTTTATGTTTTTTATTTTCAAGGGTGCCCATCATCAAGGCTGTAATGTTAATTAATTCATAATTTAAAACCCAAATGATGTTCATCTTAGTTTTGTTGGCACCTTCTTTTATGTGTTTATATTAATGGGTAGGTTATAGTTAGATTTTTTCAGCTACCACATGAGTTTTCATAGGATTACAAAACCACTCAGGCCATTTTGTTATGCAATAAGTAGAACAATAGATAGACATGGATCAAATCTTATGGATATAAAGCTCATGTTGTGCTACTAGTTTGGTTTCCCTAGTGACAAGCCAATAGTACCAACAAAAGACTATTTGAATGTATCTTTCTGATCTTATAATATAATTTTGGCTAACTTACCCCCAAGAAAATAAAAATAAATCCAAAGATAAAATAAAAATTAAACAAACTTAAAAAACTCTTAAAGAAAACATTTGAAAATAAAATAAAAGAAAGGTAGACAAACTTTAGACACATATTTTTAAGGTTAATCATAGTTATGATATTTGATCTTTAATGACCTGGTGGAAAAATGTTGGAATTTTAACCCTTAAAATATGTTGGGGAGTTTTTTCATATCTTTTGTTGTCATGAATTTGGGTTTTTAATATTATGGTTGAAAAATGTTGGATTTCAAACTCTAAAATGAAAGGAGGTGATGTTACATCACCAATTTCCAAAACAGGCATAAAAATCAACACTAAATGCAACCTCTAGAAAAACAAGAACTTGATCAAGTTCTCATTAAGTTAGTAACTTGCTTATGATAATGACGGGGTTCTTGTAGTGAAATGGAAGTGTAGAGCTCACATGGAGGGAGTTGGTGAGACAAATAAATTATAGGAATTGATTTGTAAGAGGAATGATTTTAATGGGAGGAATGATGTATGACTACAAGTGAATGGTGGAAGTCTTATGTTTAGTGGAAGTTGTCCTGCAAACATGATATTTTGCACATCCATTTTATATTAACTTAGTTGTAACCTATTTATGGAATGATTTTGTCGTTGTAGGTTAGCCTTACTAATGTTGACCATAATCTACAGGTTGAGCTTTATGAGACACACCAACATGATTTGATTGTTATCTTCTTATTGAAATTGATTATTGTGATATTCCATCTCCTTCCTTTTTGCTATTAAAATTATCGAGTTGATGCTTGTGTAGGTGCTAGTTGTTGGATGGAAACATGTTCCGAGCTTGAAAGTTTTAGTGTTGGAATAGGAATAGGAGATTTCTAGGTTGAATATTCGACCAAGTGGGTAACCTTTCTTACGACTATTGATGATGCCTTTTCTAAATTTTCTTCACCACTCCGCATGTTTCTAAAACAATTACGCACTTTGGAAGTGACATCCCCATTATTTCACCTTTTATTATCATACACTTTCCAACAAATCATTTGGTATTTTTTAATTAATGTTTCCAAATGGTATAAACTTGGCTTCTCATCCACTCAACTCAATGAATTGAAGTGACCTATGCATGCATGCATTTTTCCTTGAGATGATGAATCTAGTCAAGTGCTTTTCTTAATAACTTCCAAAAGCTCAACATTGCCTGAGTTATTACAATGCAATTAATAGAAACTTCATACTTTATTGATTATTTTTCCTATTGTTAGTTGTATCAATCACAACTTAAAATGCCCCCTTAAAAGTGGATATTGAGTGCCCATATTCAATAGTTAATGTAGCTGCTTGATTGAAGTAATATTGAGCTTGACTTTGACTTAAAGAAATAATTGAAGTTGAATTTGATTGCCTACCATTATTTCCCATGAGTTCACATGCAACTAGTCACCTAACTGCATAGGAACTAAAGCAATCCTTTGGAGTTGTTAATGACCTTAAAGGGCTCATATAGGCTAGTTGTAGTGTTTTTATCATGATCTAGCTAAAATATAACTTCTTGGAGCTTCTTCACTTATCCTATTATGCTATAATTGGCTGATGTTGAAGTAACTTGAGTAGATAAAGTCATCTTGACTGTGTGAGTGCCTTGTTTTTTTTTTTATAATGCTGGAGTAGATTGTGTAAGCTACTAGTGATGTATTTGTTGAGAAATGGCAACAAGAAATTCCAATTTAATTTGTTCTTGAATTAAATTGTGAATTAAAATAGAATTCTATTCTCATTACAACTTGTAAATGGTTAATTAAGTTTAATTAACTTAATTCGCTTAGGAATTTCGAGTTGGAAGTCTTTTTGAAGTCATGTATATGTTCTCCCTATATTATAGGGGTCCAAGATGAGTTAAACATGAGTTGTAATTAGTTAACTCAGTTTATTGAGTTAATTCCAGATAAATTAGTTCCAAACTGTTTGAGGAACTAATAGTGAGTTAATAGTCAGTTGGTGCACTAATGCATTAATTAGTGCTACTCTAGTTAACTGAATATTCCCTCATTAGAAACTCATGCATGTTGATTCTGAGAAAGACCCAGTTGAGACTAGAGTGCAGGGATAGTTTACTATTTGTTTTAGATTTTTCTGAGCTGTACAAATGGTGCATGCAATCAAGAACTGAGCCTAGAAGGGATTGCACAGTTTCGGATGCACTGATTTCCCTTTAAGATAGGCTAATCATCCATAGGAATTGCGCAAGGAAATAGGGACTTGAAGAGCAGGAGAATTGGCTAAGTGTTGGCCAAGAGTTTGCTTATGAGTTGGATATTGATTTTACTAAGTGTTGGGATTGTTCTTGTGAGAACAAGTATTGGAATCTCATCTTGATTTTATGATATATGCAATATAGATAGTGGGGTTTTGAGCTATGGCTTTCCTCAAATATTTTTTGTGTTATGTGTATTTGATTCTCTTCCTCTTATCGATTATTATTTTTCTTGATCTTTATGTGCTTCAGCTGTAAAGAGTAGAAGTAGATTCTTGTCTCTTGCTTTAGTACATTGCATAAGCTTGTGAATCTACAAGAATTTTTACATGGTATCAGAGTTGAGAACAATATACTAGAGGAGATTTCAAAGTTTTTAAGTTTAGCGTTACAGATGAAATTCGAATTTGCATTTCATACTTCAGGATCGGCATATGGCATTCTATGGTTTGCGGCTTGAGTATGCCGTGGAAGGCAACTCAAATTTTATAGCCTGGAGGGACAAGATGGAGGTAGTGCTAAAAGATAATGGCTTGAAGGAATTCATTGATCAAGAAGTCCCCAAGCCAACAACTACGGATGCACAAAACTTGGCCGAGTGGAAGAAGTGTGTGGTGAAGGCAAGGAAGATAATCCTTGAGGGAGTTCATGATCATATTGTCTCGAGTCTCCATGGCAAGGAAACTCCACATCCTATGTGGAAAACATTGATGGATTTGTATCAGAACAACAGTGACGAAAGGAAATTGGCACTGAAGGACAAATTTCAAAAAATCAAAATGGATAAAGACGAGACTATTTCCAAATACTTGACCAAGTTCACTCAATGTCGTGATGAACTTGGAAATGTTGGAATCATAGTTGCGGAGGAGGATATGGTGAGTCTTGCTCTTCAAGGACTCCCAAAGAGTTGGCATAGTTATCAAGACTCTATCAACGGTCGGGAGAAGCTGTCAGATTGGGAACGAATGTGGTCAGATTTGATGCAGGAGGAGATTAGGAGGAACATCAGGGGTGGTTCTTCATCAAAGACTGATGATGAAGAGAATCATGCCTTAGCAATTAAGGTGAGGAAAGGGAAATGGAAAGCTTCCCATTCCAAATCAGACTCTTATCATGGAGGTAAGAAGAAAGATACGACGAAAGTTAAATTCTTTCATTGTGATAAGATGGGACATTTTGCTACAAATTTTCCACTCAAGAAGTCTAAGGAGAAGTCCTTAGGAGGAGCGACAGGTGAGGCTTTGCCTCTCAATTCAAATTGGACTTTTCCCTCATTGCATGCATGGTGTCATCAATGTTGGGAAGTGTATGGTACTTAGACAATGGAGCTTCATTCCACATAATTGACAATAAAGAGTTATTCAGTGACCCGGAGGAGAAAGACATCTAGATGCATATCGAGATGGGTGATGACGAGAAGTATAATGTTTCTGGATTAGGCCCAATTTATTTTTAGAGGGAGCATGGGGCTCCACTCACCTTGAAGAATGTTATGTATTTACCCGGGGTGAAGAAGAACTTGGTATCCATTGCCTTGCTTGAGGATAGAGGCTATGATGTGATCTTCTTGAAAGGAAATGCGTTCTTTCGACACATAGCCACGGGTCAGGTAAAGAAGATAGGGATTCGTGTGAAGAATCTATATAAGATGGAGGTAGAGGTGTGTACTGCTTTGATTTAAAAAGTAGAAAAGATGTAGAGCCGAGACATTGGTGAGTTTTAGCACAAGTGATTGGGCCACTTGCATCATGGGGCTTTGAAAATATTTCAACAAATATCTACCGATCTTCCCAAAGGTACACTTGAGCAAGTTGATACATGCTAGGGGTGTACTTTGGGAAAATACACCAAGTCTTCCTTTGGAGGCAAAGAAAGTCGAACAGAGACTATTCTAGAGCGAGTCCATTCAGATGTGTGTGGACCATTCTTGACAACATCCATAGCCAAACACATGTATTATGTCATATTTGTTGATGACTATTCTCGTAAATGATGGATATTTTTCATGCAGAAAAATGATTGAACTTTCACAAAGTTTTGTGAGTTCAAAGCATTGGTGGAGAAAGAGTTAGGCAAGAAGGCGAAAGCTTTATGGAGTGGTAATGGTGGTGACTATGTCTCAAAAGAGTTTAAGAACTTTTGTGTAGCGAAAGGGATTAAGCGAGAGTTGATGGCACCCCATAACCCTCAACAACATGGGGTGGTCGAGAGGAAGAACATAAGCATAGTAGGGGCAGTGAGGGAAATGTTACCTGATCAGGGCCTACCACTACACTTCTAGGCTGATGCATGCAACACAACGGTTTATGTTCAGAATCGTAGCCCACATCGGATACTTGAGATGAAGACACTAGAGGAGGCTTATTCCGATTAGAGGCCAGATGTTGGTGTAACATCTCCGAAATTTAAACATGTAATTAATTAGATCAATTATGCGATTTATAATCAACACACAATTTATCAACGATTTAACATCGAATTTCGGAATATAAGTAGAGACAACTTACTTGTGGCGATGATATTCCTTACTTGTGATTTCGGAGTTGAATGTTATTTGAATCCTACTAACCACAACAAAGTTTTGGGGATGACTCTCCACCCAACTGTAGGCTCAGTTGCACAAAATCTTGCTAAAACTAGCCACCCCCGAGCCCTCAATCAACATACTACTGTCAGGGAATCCTTTGTCTCACAAAACTTTTCTCCCAAGAGAATGGATGATGGAATCATGGAATGATCTCTCATCTTCCTCACCGTCTATTAAGAATGCTAATCCTCAACATCATTATTCATTAAACTTTTCATTGCCATAATTAAGATATCCCCCTTACACTAAGTCAACATGCCATGATTCTTATAACATATACACTTATATATTAAGACCTTTAAATTCATTTGTTATTCCATAGGGTAACTTTATCAATCTACATTGTTAATATTAGAACCATCTTAGAAACTTTCATTCATTTCTTAAAATTGTTCTCTTTATACTTAATATTATATCAGCTCATTCTAATAATATAATTATTCTCCTTCCACTTTCGACTTCAATTTATGTGTACTATTGGAAAATTGTATTGGTGTTCTCTCAAATTGATCAAGTTCCTTATCATTCTTCCCTCTTGAAGAGGCAACATCCACAGAGCAAGGTCAAGTAATGAGCTAGACAAGAAAACTATTCATCAATCTTACTAAGGAAGCTTGTCACCCCTTCACTTATCATACTAGAGATTCAAAATTTATTCCTATAATAATTTCAACTTCTTAAAATTCCATATCTACTAACTTCATAGATGTAAACTTCCTTGCCTTTTGAATTTAGAGAACTTATTATCATATTAAGTTTGAATTTTTGTCTCTCACCAACAAAATAGTATTTATATCATTTCTTATTATTCTTTATAACATATATTTTTATATTAAATATTTAAATCATGATTTCCCATTTAATATATAAAATAAAATAAAAATTAAACAAAAATATTCAATTAATACATGATGTTATAAATGTAAGAAAAAGAAAAAAAACCATGCTCTATCAATTTATTTATTTTAATGTACTTTATCTTCAATACTTTTTGCTCTATAAAAATAAATTCGTTAAAAAGACTTATGTTGTTTCCTTCACTTAATTTTATATTAAATTGATTTTTTACTTCATGCCTCATTATTCAACCTCAACATCATGATCCCAAAAAACCTTTGATGTATTTTCATGGTTTATGTGATAAAAAAAACCTTTGATGTATTT
>APFE030100004.1:0-17949 GCA_000404065.3 Pinus taeda
TTTCACCTCATGAATATCAAAGTATTTCTCCATCTGTAGCATCCAATTTACCGGATCCTTGTCCTCAAACTTCCTCATATCTCTTTTTCTTGATTTTAGGAGCTCACTCTTGAATATGTTGTATCTCTGAAATTTTGGATCTCCAAGGTCTTCAATTGCAATGTGTTGTAGCCCTTTACGTCCTCTTTCCAATGCCATCAGTCTTATCGAAATTGGATTCTCAAAGAAAGAGTTATGCCCAATCTCCCAAGATGACCTAATTATATATTTTTTTATTAGAGTTAACTTATACAAAGTGACACGTATCACTGCTTCGACCTTTGTTGAAAAGTGTGCAACAAGAAATCCTAAATTTAGAAAGTGCTAAAAATAGAACTACTAAAAATAGCATGTCTAAAAGTAGTAGTTTGGCAAGTGAGCATTTCGGCCACCTTGGGTGAGAGGTGAAACTGCTAAAAATAGAAACCTCTAAAAATAGCATTTCTCAGTCCCTTCCTATTTTTAGCAGTCCCTGGTCTAACTATAGGAAGTAAAAATGAATTTGGTCTTAACAGCAGTTTAAAATATTAATTAATTAATCTCCATGAGCTAATTAGTTATGGAAAATTAAACTAGAAGTCTTTGTGAAATCATGCAATTATTTTCTCTCTTGATTTAGGAATTTATCCCTTGATTAAAGGAGATAAGTTGTGAGCACCAGTATTGCAGCAATAATGCTACAACTCCTAGGGCTTCCTACTTTACTTTTATGAACCCAGTAGTTCACAACAAACTTGGAAGCGACAATGTTGTATGCACAAGTACTAGCTCTTACTGCAGGCTGTCACTTGGTCAGCTGGCGCAAGATCACTAGGAGCTCAAGCCAACTTCTATGAATTTCTATAATAAAATTTTAACCATGATGAGAGAAAGCTAACTCTACAGAGGCTATTCTATTTGCAGAAAGAGAAGGAAGAATGAAATGTAATGCAAACCCTAGCAAACCCTAGCTTCTCCAACTAACCCTACTTTTGCAGGAAAAGAGATGAAAACTGATGAAATGAGTGCCATTGACTACTGAAAAGGTAAATTGTATCTATTCAAGCTACTTCTGAAAGGAAATGAGCAGAAAACATCTTTTTGTATTTTTTTGAGTGTTTTTATGTGAAATTATTATGCTTGTAATTTATCAGATTGTGATAGTGGCAGAGGTTTGGTGGTGATGGAGGATGGATTGAGTTTTTGTAGAGGTGGAGGAAGGTGTGGAGAGGTCCTAAGAAGCCCCTAGTACCCTTCTGAAGACTTCCCCTTCAATCAGACTTCGAAAAATCACTTACAGGAAATTTTACAGGAGGCTGCAGGGGATCTACGAGAGGATCTACAGGAGGAGGCCAAGAGCTATTTTTGGAGGTTTTGAAGGTGGAAAAATGGCGGGAAAGGGTAACTTAAGGCTATATGAAGGTGTTGAGGTGTCTGGAGCTTATCAAGGAAGATCAAGAGGGAACATGATGGTTGGATTTGTTCAAATGGCAGGAGGGAAGCTTATGGAGAAAAATGCAGAAATTAGGGAAGATTGGTGAAATGTTGCGAATGACTTGGGAAATCTATGAGAAGTGAGATGATGTTGGCTGCTTTATGGATGTATGGTGAGCTGAGGTGTCCTGCAAGAGATCTGCACATCTACTTACAAAAACTGATCAAACAAAGGACTAGCTATACCATGAAAACAGAAATTTCTCTAGCTTGACCTAATTTCTGACCTACAAACAGAAAATGTTGAATAGTAACCTTTGAACAGAAAAGAATGCAAAGAGATCTATTGTAAAAGAACAAGAAATGACCTAGGAAACTAAATCTGAAGCAACACATTAACTTTTGAATCAAGTCATCACACTAGAAATTGCATGGAAGAGCAAAACTATGTTTTTGGTGGTAGCAATGGTGCCATGACCTCAAATCATGATCCCAAGGAGGGAGAAAAGAGATCAGGGCCTATTGTTTTCCTTTTTGAATCTTAGCCTATCATTGTGCGAACCTACTTCAGCAACTGAAACAAAATCAACTATGCAAACCATCAAAAGCAACCTATTCTAAACAAGGTAAAATGAATCTATGTAACAGAAATTAACTCACGAGCTTAAGCAAAAGCATATAAGTACAAAGAAAGAGGTGTTGGGCAGCTTGGGTTGGGCCCTAACCCAATATATCATCCCTCTGAAAGAGATTAGTGCTAACTCAGAAAATATGTCATCTCCATTATCAAAATAAAAGTCACATTACATAAACTGTTCACAAAAATGAGCTTGAAAATGAGCTGAACAAGAGCTACACAAAAGTGTGAAAATTATACTAATAATTAGCTAACCTACTGAGGCTCTAAGCCCCCCTATTTATACAAATGGAGTCCTTTAACAACCCTCCTAAAATCAAGGAGCTTAGCTTCCCAAAACTGCAGATAAACATCAGTCCTTCTTTACTTGCTCGGCTGCCCCTTGGATGCACTAATGTGGCTACTTGTGCTCTGAGTTTCTGATGGAGAGTTTGAGGTAAGGGTTCATAAATGAAGGGGACACCCCCCTACAAATCTTCTTCCCTGTTTTCCACGAATATTGGCTGCCAAATGCTCATAAATCCTTTGACTTTGTCCAAAATTGACCAAAAAATCTGCATAAAGCACACAATATACTACATGGCAAAATGACTAACCCAATTCACCCTATTAGCATAAATATAATAAAAAACATGCAATAAACTAATGAGAATGGTGGATTAAGTTGAATTAAGAGGCAAAATGAGCCCATATAATTACCCATTTCTGAGGTTCATCATTACCCCCTATTGAAGGTGTTGCTCATCCTCTGAGCAACTAATCCATCTCCTCATCCTTGATGCCCTTGATGAGCTCCCTGAAATTCCATGCCTCAGATGTGAGATCCTCTTCTCTATCATGGAATCCACCTTTTCCCACTGTTTTTGTTTTTCTTCTTCTTTTACACCTTCTAGTAGTCCTAGCAGTAGTGGAGGACTAAACTTGAGACCAATCCAATGAGCCTTCAAATTTTGCATAGAGCGCTTATATAGTGGCACTCTTTTCAAGGCTTCTCTCATCTTGTTTGGGGAGTGGTACTCCCTGATCTGTAAGCTGTGGGGCAGTGTGTTCCACCTTCTCATGCAGGCATGAATGCAGTCATCCCCAAGCAATCTCTCCATGTCCTCGAAATGTGCAATAGCTTGGGCTTGATCATTGATGTACTTAATGGCCCTTTGAGGATTAGCTGCAAGTTGTTGGTGGGCGCTAATGAGAGCCACAGGGTTTGATGGTTCTGCTCTGATAGTTAGGGGTTCATTTTGTTCCTTTGCCATCAACCTTTGAATTTTTGCTGCTCTTTTGTCTTCATGACTCATCCAAGATGCCATGGCCATCAACTGCAAGTCACCCAACCTCTCATTGGGGTCCCATAGGTTCATATCAGTAAGGACCATGTTATGTAAATAAAACTCTACCAACTTCACCTTGTCCTCTGTTGGACTGTTTTCACACAAATCTATGAATTGTCCATAATCCTGGAAAGGTATGGTGCCCCTCCGGGCTAGAGTTTTTATTTGGAACTGCAACCATTGATCTTTTAGGTATACCCCATATGATTTGGTTGGGTGTCTGCATTGCAGTGCTTCCAAAGCCTACCTGGCCATGCAGACTAATTGGGCTTCTCTTTCCTGTAGTTGTCTCCTTAATATCAATATTTCATTTTCTACTCGGGGTTCCCTTTCCTACAACTACTTCTTTAACATTGCATTCTCTACTTCCAAGTGAGATCTTTGATTGCTTCTGCATGTTTTACAGTGGCCAGCTCTCTGCCCATCTCTCTCAGCTTGCTCTCCATGTGGCCAATGTCTTCCACCCCTTTGGACTTTGCAATTTGCATCCATCTATCACTCCTTACTCTTTCCTTTTCCAGCTCAAAGAAAAGAGGGATTGCAAACTTTTGTGGGATGACTTTCCCTCCTACCAGAAGGTTGTAATAAGACCCTAAACTAGGTTGAGGGTCAGGCTCTGGTATCTATTTTGCCTTATCTTCCTCCTTGGTCTGTTCTTTTGCCTTCTTTTCAAGATTCTCAGTCTCTTGAAGCTTTATCAGTGTCTCTTGTAGAGTAGTATGCGCCTCCTGTAGGACTGTTTTAGAGTCCATAAGTTTGATCCTTTCTTTCCAAGTAGAAGCTCTAGTGCTTCCCCTTTCATAGGTAATGGGGGTTTTGGATGGAGATTCCTCCTTTTTGGCAGTAGGGGCATCTTCAATGATGATGGGCTCCTTTGAAGGTGGCTGAGGCTTCTCCATCTTTATTCTGGTGCTTTTTCAAGCCTTGAAGTATATAGATGGTTGTCTTTTCCTTTTTCCTTTGGGCTTGGTTGGAGTACTAAGTGCAGCAAGAATAGTTGCTACCTCCCTTGCTAGTGTCTCAGGAGACACTTCCTCCTATTTTGCTTCTTTTTCTTCATCTGTTGTCTTTCCTATTTTAGCTAGTTTTGCTTCTTCTATCTCTGATTTGGTTTTCTCCTCTTCTTGCTTAACTTCTGCTTTTTCTATGGTAACCTTTTTTTGAACTGTTTTAGGCTTCTTCCTTTTGGTTCTAGGCCTCTTCTTTTTCTCTGCTGAGGTCTTGTCTTTCTCTGTTTTTGGTTCCTTCTTCTTTTCTGTCTTAAAAATATCTCTCTTGGTGTCATGTTTCTTATTCTCTACTTGGGTTTCCTTCTCAGCTTCCCCTTCTTGTTCTCCCTCCTCACTCTCAGATGGACTGAGGTCATAAGTGAGGGCTTTTATATCATCTTCCTTGGTCATATTTATGAAAATCTCCCAGGCTATGGGGATTGTGAAAGTGTGGAGGGCATCTTCCACCAGCAATTTAATTATCCCATGGTGAGCCAACTGGTCTAGAACTCTTGCTTTCAATTTGATGCTATATTCTATTAAGGATTGGAGGAAAATATAGGGAACACTAAATTTTTTAGGTGCAGGGAGATCCCTGCCATACCTCAATTCATGCAAAAGTCTGAAATGATACCCATAAATTATGTTGTATCTTCCTTCACAGGAGATGTGTTTCATAATCTGATAGCTGACTTCATCCCAGGGATAAGGTATGCTGGTTCTCCTGATGCCATTCTTGTCTTCCACAGGGTGCTCATTCGGCTAGAAGAAAGTCTTCTTGGCAACCTAACCCAGTGGTTTTTGTTCCTTGCTCTAGGGTATCCCAAGTGGGAGACCGATGACCCTACTGATGAATTTCATTGTGAGTTCTATGGTTAGACCCATAAAACTGACAGTGGCATGGGTTTTTGAGTGAGGTTTTAAAGACAATGCAAATTCCTCTGTGACTTCATCATCATACCCATGAAACTTTTCAAAGAAAGGAATCCAATTTGCTCTAGTAAAGAGGGCTACCGCTTTTTGATGTTCATGCAACTTAGTTGAATTCAGAGACTCCTTCCTCATAAGACCCCCTGTCATGATGTTTAGAGACTGATGGAATATCTCAGGTGAGGAGGTAGGTAGCAAGTTTCAAACCCGAAAACAGAGGAACAACTGAGGTTTTCTGTCAAGACATAGAGACTGTCATTTCTTTCTTCTCCTTTTTTTTTTTACAAGAAAAATGAAACTTTTGCTTCCTTCCAAACTCAGTTCTCTAGGCTTGCATTACTTTTTTTTCTATTCGAGGGAAACAATATCTTAGAAACATAGAACATACAGAACTTTTTTTTTTCCCTTTTACAAAATAAGCAGACTACCCAATGCAAGCTCACTCTTTACATGCTTAATTTTCTAGAGTTGCATCATCTCTTTTCGTAGGAGAATACAACATAGGAGAAAGAGACAGTGACAGTGCAAAGAGCAAATGGAGAAACTAAATATTTTTTAAAAAACACAGGCAGACTCTGCTCTCACTTTTCCTTCCTTTTTCAACTCAATACCTCGCTTGAAATCACATCACCCTCTATAGAGATAGAAATGTAGAGAGGGTCTACACAAAGCCTACCTCTTCAAGCTCAAATTTGCCATAAAATCATGAATTTTTCTCTGCGATGCTACTCATTGGCCCTCCTATAGAAATGCTCCTATAGGACTGTGTTTACGCTCCTGTAGAGCCCAATAATGCTCCTGTAGAGCCCGATAAGTGGGCAGGTCCTGAAAATGACATAATTCAATTGTTTCAAGGCTCTAGAGGTGGTAGGTAGGTTGCTATAATTGAGAGCACGTCAACACAAATGAGAACAAAGGTGGTGAAGGCGGTCGACTGTAGCGTACTTAAGCTTATGGGAGAGTTTTACAGGGATGAGGTGAGGTGGCAGGAAGGGTCTGTTACCCTCATTTGGGCCATTCGTCCCCACTACAATGTCATCATGGAACTTTTATGCCTCCTGCCGCAATCATTTCGATCATTCTTGTTGGATTCCTCCACTACCTGTTCTGAGATTTTTTTGAGTTGACTAAACACACGTGCTGAGTGCACCTACGGAGCGCTGTTTGATCTGGACGAGGGTGGCCAGTTAGTTGGCCACCGATCTAGTTCAATCTCAACTGTCTCATTTTTCCATGCAATTTTTAAACTATGCCCATGCAACAGAGGAACGGGTTTAGTCACTTACCTGTTAGTCGAGAATTGCATACTGCCATGTTGTTGCATGCTTAGACTTTGGCATTCTATCCATGGATTTTTGTTTTTGGTGCCCATGGCTTCTGGATTGGTGGCTCAACAACCTTGTATAGGTGATCTTCAATTAGGATCCTACTCCTTGCGCATTCTACACATCTGTGGTTGCAGTGACCCTGCCTCTGGAGCTTGATTTTTAAGGGGATTAGCTGCTACAAGAATCCTACAGGAATTCTTGTAGTTGCTTCTCCCTTTAAAACTTTTGGCTGGGGCTTGAGCAGGGACTTGAGAGGAATATGAGGAACATTCTAACAGTCATGGGAAAGCAGTTGGTATGCAATAGGTAAGAGTTAAGGATGCTTCTTATTTATTTTTCATTTTTCAAAAAAACCCAAAAGAAACAGGATTTCTATGTTTTATGTGCAGGGAAGAAAGAAGCGAGTGGAAATGTAGTGGTGCAAGTATGGAATAGAGGGTTATGAGGATGAATGGCAGTAGGGGGGTCCACAGGTCTTCTAGACAAGTCTCTAGCCCTTTGATCCTTTTCTTGACTTGATTTCGAGCTCTCTGTAATTTCTACAGGAACTTCCTGTAGAACACACAGTGCCTCCTGTAGGACGCACAAATTTCAAAAAAGCAATACCAGGGGATGGAAGAAGACATAAATGATGTAAGAGGGTCTAGAAGAGATGTAATCAGCGTGTGTGATGTCCCCTTTCCTTCTTTTGTCCTCCTGCAACCTACAATGCACTCAAGAAGAAGTTATTTTTTCTCTTTTTGTTTTTTTCTTTTTTCTTTTTTAAGAGACAGTTAGAGCGCCTCCAGGAGGTTTTCACCCTACCTCTTTACTTTCCTCTTTATCTTCCTCATCCTCCTTTAGGGGAGGCTGGTTATATGGGAGAACCTTCCCAGATCATAGGTTAATCTCCTGAATATCCACAGCATAAGTTGGGCATGTCAGTTCCCCACTATATACTTGTTGAGCTTGTCTGTTATTTGGGTTAGCGTTCGGTTGAGCAGGCATTTGAGGTTGCCTTGCTAGAGCAGGAGGCGATGGTTGCGGTTGAGCAGGTAGTGGAGGCAAAAGAGTGGGAGGAGTGTTGTACTGGGTCCTCCACCCCTGATGAGGTGTATTCCACTGAGGCTGTGGCTGAGCAT
This sequence comes from Pinus taeda, assembly GCA_000404065.3. Classification (NCBI taxonomy): domain Eukaryota; kingdom Viridiplantae; phylum Streptophyta; class Pinopsida; order Pinales; family Pinaceae; genus Pinus; species Pinus taeda. The sequence goes on from APFE030100004.1 coordinate 7,786, forward strand.
AGGAGTGGAATGAATGAGTAGCTGGTTGAGCATGATATTGAGGTGGATATGACCAAGGAGGGGGTGTGGACCAGGAAGGATGAGCAGGGGGACCCCAAGAAGGCATGGAAGTGGCTTGATTGGGATTGTAATATGCCTGGGATGTCCCTTGCATTCCCTGCTGGTAAGGTCTAGGTCCATGTGGCCTCCTTTGGTTCATGAAATAAAGTCATTCAGTGGCTCCTTCGGCCCCTTCGTATACAACTTTAAGTCCGGGCAAGGAAGGGCACTTATTTGTAGGATGATCTTCTTCACAAACTGAACACACTTCTATAGAGTTCAATGGACACTCATTCCTACGATGCCTTCTGGTGCACCTAAGGCAAAAAATGGCCAAAGCCCTTTCTGCTTCCTCTTGTTTCCGTTTGATATGCAAAGTATTCATTTGCATGGAAAGAGTCTGCATCATCTCGCTCTTGAAATCTTCCAGCAGATTTCCAAATTCTCCTTTAAAGGATGAACTGGATGAGTATGTACTGGCTATGGGTTGACTCCCCCTACCTCTCTTTCTGACTGGCCTGGAATGGTTTCTAAAGGCAGTCTTTATATCTTCATAAGGTAGTTGGTAGATGTCCCCCCCAGCCAGCAAATGGAGGGCGTATAGAAGGTCTTTCGGGACTCCTCTGAGTAGGACCAACTTCAGAGATTTAGGGTCAAGTGTGCACCTGGCCCTTTTATAACTGACCTAAAACCTCTCTTCATAATCTTCCAAGGATTCATCGCTTCCCATGGTCATTCGGAAGATTTCTTCATTGGTATCTTTTGACCTAAAATAGCCCCGGTATTTGTTATTAAAGGCTTGCTGCATCTGAGCCCAATTTGTGATGTTGTTGTCAGGTAACCCCATGAACCAGCGCAATGCTACATCCTTGAGGGTAGAAGGAAACAGTTTCAACTTCTGCTCATCTTCTGCATAGTCATAGGTTTGACAGATAACAACAAATTCAAACAAAAAGGTACCAAGATCTTCGATAGTCAACCCATGGAAGTGAGGTAAGACTGAAGGGCTTATGTTCTTCATTTTAGTGTCCCTATTGGTCTCTCAGATGGGAAAGGTACCCTCTACTCTTTCTCCATTCCCCCTAATGTTTTTTTTTTCAGCCATTGTCTCTGGAGGGATGGTTTCTTCCTCTTCTTCTGCTATAGGATCTTCGTATATCTTCGGTTGTTCACCTATAGGTTCTTCCGAATGATTGCCGCCGAAGAAGAGAGAAGGGTGGCTTTGTGATGTGGTGGGGGTGTTAGGTAGAAATTTTCCTGAATTATCTCTGTTCCTACGAGGCATGAAAGGGAAGCTCTTTTTGGGTGGTTTTTGCTTCTTCTTTTTTTCTACTTGTACCTGCAAAACTGAAATTGATTGAACAAAAAAATTGCAACTACTAAAATGAACTGCTAAAATGAAATGGCAGAATTGAAATGAAAGCAAGGAAATGACTAATCTACTTGTGCTGGAATGGAAATTGTAGAATCGAAATGAAAGAAAGGAAATGACTAATCTACTTTTGCTGAAATGGAAATTGCAAAATGGAAAGGAAATCAAGGAAATGCAGAATTTGAAAGAAACAACTACTCTACTTTTGCTGAAATGAACTACTTAGTAGAATGTTGCAGTAGAAAACAGAAGAAAGCAGTAATCACAAGATACTCTGACGCTTCCCCGGCAACAGCGTCAAACTTGGAAGCGACGGTGTTGTATGCACAAGTACTAGCTCTTACTGCAGGCTGTCACTTGGTCAACTGGCACAAGATCACTAGGAGCTCAAGCAAGCTTTTAACCATGATGAAAGAAAGCTAACTCTACAGAGGCTATTCTATTTGCAGAAAGAGAAGGAAGACTGAAATGTAACGCAAACCCTAGCAAACCCTAATTTCTCCAACTAACCCTACTTTTGCAGGAAAAGAGATGAAAACTGATGAAATGAGTGCCATTGACTACTGAAAAGGTAAATTTTATCTATTCAAGCTACTTCTAAAAGGAAATGAGCAGAAAACATCTTTTTGTATTTTTTTGAGTGTTTTTATGTGAAATTATTATGCTTGTAATTTATCGGATTGTGATAGTGGCAGAGGTTTGGTGGTGATGGAGGATGGATTTGATTTTTATAGAGGTGGATGAAGGTGTGGAGAGGTCCTAAGAAGCCCCTAGTACCCTTCTGAAGACTTCCCGTTCAATCAGACTTCGAAAAATCACTTACAGGAAATTCTACAAGAGGTTACAGGGGATCTACAGGAGGATGCCGAGAGCTATTTTTGGAAGTTTTAAAGGTGGAAAAATGGTGGGAAAGGGTAACTAAAGGCTAGATGAAGGTGTTGAGGTGTTTGGAGCTTATCAAGGAAGATCAATATGGAACATGATGGTTGGATTTGTTCAAATGGCAGGAGGGAAGCTTATGGAGAATAATGCAGAAATTAGGACATATTGGTGAAATGTTGCGAATGACTTGGGAAATCTGTGAGAAGTGAGCTAATGTTGGCTACTTGATGGTTGTATGGTGAGTTGAGGTGTCCTGCAAGAGATCTGCACATATACTTACAAAAACTGATCAAAGAAAGGACTAGCTATACCATGAAAACATAAATTTCTCTAGTTTGACCTAATTTCTGACCTACAAACAAAAAATGTTGAACAATAACCTTTGAATAGAAAATCATGCAAAGATATCTATTGTAAAAGAATAGGAAATGATCTAGGCAACTGAATCTGAAGCAACACATTAACTTTTGAATCAAGTCATCACACTAGAAATTGAATGGAAGAGCAAAATTGTGTTTTTGGTGGCAGCAATGGTGCCATGACCTCAAATCATGATCCTAGGGAGGGAGAAAATAGATCAGGGCCTGTTGTTTGCCTTTTTGAATCTTACCCTATCACTGTGCGAACCTACTTCAGTAATTGAAACAAACGCATCTATGCAAACCATCAAAAGCAGCCTATTCTAAACAAGGTAAAATGAATCTATGTAACAGAAATTAACTCATGAGCTGAAGCAAAAGCATATAAGTACAGAGCAAGAGGTGTTGGGCAGTTTAGGTTAGGCCCTAACCCAAGAGCTTTAGCCCTCTGAAAGAGATCAGTGCTGGGTCAGAAAATATGTTATTTCCATTATCAAAATAAAAGTCACATTACATAAACTATTCACAAAAATGAGCTTGAAAATGAGTTAAACAAAAGTTGCACAAAAGTGCGAAAAATTCTACTAATAACTGGCTAACCTACTGAGGCTCTAAGCCCCCCTATTTATACAAATGGAGTCCTTTAACAGCTCTCCTAAAATCAAGGAGCTCAGCTTCCCAAAACTGCAGATAAATAACAATCCTTCTTTACTTGCTTGGTTGCCCCTTGGATGCACTAATTTGGCTACTTGTGCTCCGAGTTTCTGATGGAGAATTTGAGGTAAGGGTTCATAAATGAAGGAGACAGCCCCTTACAAATCCTCTTTCCTGTTTTCCTCGAATATTGGCTACCAAATGCTCATAAATCCTTTGACTTTCTCCAAAATTGACCAAAAAAACTGCATAAAGCACACATTAGACTACATGGAAAAATGACTAACCCAATTCACTATATTAGCATAAATATAATAAAAAACATGTAATAAACTAATGATAATAGTGGATTAAGTTGAATTAAGAGGCAAAATGAGCCCATATAATTACCCATTTCTGGGGCACATCAATAAGGTTCAATTCTATATTGAGAGGATCAGTTGACTTAGTTTAACTTAGTCAAGTCCAGTTAGAGTATTTTAACAAGTTGTTAAAATAATGAGATATAGTTTGTTAATGCTTGCATGCACGTGACAACTATTATTTTTAGATAACTGAGTATTCTCTCATGGATAACTGAAGCATGTCAGTTCAGACAGAGACCCTGTTGAGTTCAGATGGTGGGACAGTGTACTGTCAGTTGCTAGGATATTTCTAGTAAGTATTCCTTGCATGGAGAAGGATTTATTTCCAAGAGAATTATGTGATATAGGAGATTGGAGGACTTGTGGCCTATATATTGAGGCCTAGGTAGTCTTTGATATTCATCTTCTGATTGCAAAAAGAGTAGGATAGCTCTTGAGCTGATTCCTTTTGTAAACTGAAGAGGATTTCCACTTGATTTATAATACATTGTTGGGGTTTTATGCTGGTGCTTTCCTCAGTGATATATCTTATGTTATCGTTGATTATTTCTCTTACTTAATTATATTTGTTTATGCTTGATGTTGCTCATGAATTCGATTATGCTTCCGCTTAATGTTTTGTAGAACTAGATCAAGTATTATGATTTACTTCATTGCATATATCAGTTTGATCTACAGGTGAAATTTCTACAACCTTCGGACCTGAAATTGATACACAGAAAACTATGGGTCGTCCTCTTTCTGTAATTTCTTACGAAAGTGAAATTTGTTTCTCAGAGGGAAAGTTATGGCGATTGTCCCAAGGTCACATGTTTGGAATGTAATTCAGAATTCTGTCAAAACCCTAACTTCCCTGGATCATATCTCTAAAAATGTAGCTCGAAAAGATCTAAAATTCATACTTGAGTTTCAGAACGATCTAGGCTCAAATGAGTTTTAATTTCAGAGTCTGAGTCGTCGCAGAAACAATGTTATAGCGAAAATTGCACGATGGCCTATTTGAGATGGAATTATGGAGCTTGTAGCAACCCTAAATTCCTCAGATCATATCTCCGAAAATATAGCGATAAAGCTCTGAAATTCAAACCCGATGTTAAGAACGATCTCGACTCAAATGGGTTTTGTTTTCATCTTCTGAAACTTCGTAGTGAAAAAGTTATAGTGAAAATTCCACAATGACCTATTTGGCGCAGTGAAACCCTAGAATCCAAAGCTCTTATACCAAATGTTATGAAACTAGCTCACAAAAAGATAGAAAAGAAAGATCAAGGCCTTAGAATTCAGCTTCTTCGAGGGGGAAATCTCCTTTACATTACACAAATGAACAATTATTGGATGATACAAATGACAAGACCTCCTTTCTATATATGTGAGTCTAATGGGTCATATTATAATCAGAGCCGACATAACAATAATAATGTAAGGGCACAATAATAACAATATTGGGCTTCTATGGGGTACAATAATAACAATATGGAACTACATGGGCACAAAAATATAATAAGGGGGTTGTACTAATAACAATAAGGGGTTACACTAGTAGTATAGGGACCTGACAAATTCTCTCCAGTATTTCCCATTTTTTGTCTGATCTTTGTCTCATAAATCCATCCGCATCATGATCAATGGAATTGATGGTGTTTTTATGCTCAAAGTAAAAATTAAAGCATTGACAAGAATTCAAGAGGGTGCGTTCAGGCTCCTTTACAAAGGAAGGCAGCTACAGATGGATTAGGTACTCAAAGATTACAACATTGTTAAGGATGCCTCCATATCTCTTGTTGTGTTCCTAATAGTGGTGCCAAGGGTGGTGGATCATCTTCGTCTTCAAAGCCACTTTCCTTCAAGGATGCCCTCAAGTCAAGATTTAGCTCTCAATAGACCTAAGTTGCACCTAGGTCTTACTAGGTGTACAAAGTTGACAATGTTCCATGTGTATAAATTTCAAACTGCACCCTAGAGAGCTACATTCAGATCTACTCTGAGAAGGGCCTCAGTTGTCGCTTCAATGGCTTTTGGACACACTCAACAGACCTTTATAAGTGGATTCATGTGCCCTGGACTTTGAAATGTAAGGTTATCTTTGTTTCTAAGGGTTTTAATTCTTTATAGTGTTGTTCAACAAAACAGAGGATTACTAGAAGGCCCTAACTGGTGGACCTCGATTTTGGGGTAAAGCTGGTTCATTCATTACCCCATGATCCAGGGGATTAATAAAGTGCTAAAATTAAAAGTGTTCAAAAGTGCTTCAAGCTGGTGCCAAAATGTAGATCTCGCCAACCTGAATCCAACACAACTTGAGTTGCTCAAAAATGATATCATATGCTTCTAATATCGCATTCTAATTGTTTTCCCATATAGGTAAAATTCTTGCAGGTTGAAGTACAAGATTGTTGACAGGGAAGTTCACACATTGAATAGACATGTTGACTGGGCAAGCTGACTGTGTTTCTCGGGCCAATGGAAGGCTTCCAAGTGGCCTCATCAAATTGCCTTGAATTGGCAGGATCATGATTGTTTGGTTGAGTGTTTGTTGGCCCAATGATAAGATGCCACATGGACCAATCACATGCTGCCACACGGCATCCTCAGGTTCAGTAAGATTTTGTTATGGCCCGAATTGGCCTTCATGTGGGTCGAACACGAGACCTCTAGAATATTAACACAATGCCTTATTGTTACACAGTCGGTGGAACTTAATATGTATAGTCCCAATATACTATTTAAACTTTCATAGGAAATCGTTTGGAGGATAGAGTCGAGGCTAAGCCCTAGCCCCCGGTCACCCCACGCCCATGAGACCATAGGCGGAGGGCGGAGGGCGGAGGTCGGAGGGCTTAGCCCCGGCCCAAGGTCATGTACCAACTATGTAACCTCAGTGTAGCGTGGAAGACAATAACGTTGGGAGCTTGGGGATAGGCCCCAACTCATGGTCTTATACCATATCACAAGACCAAACCTTGACATAATAAGAGCTTGTGAAAGGGGGGACTAGAGCCAAGCCCAGGTCCAAATCACATGGGCTAATTGAACTGTCGGCAAGAGAAGACATAGGCAGCTGATGAACAAGTGCGAAGGTTTGGGGCCAACCCATAGTTACGTGGCACCATAAAACCAAAGGCGTGGAGTTCATGGGGCCTATGCCAACAAGGGCGGGCAGTTAGCCTCAGCCCCTGGGTGTATGGCCCATGTGTCCCTATTTTTCTGCCCGAAGGGGTCATAGGGCATTTAAAGGAAGTGACAAATTGCATCCAAAACAACGCAAATCTCACTGGCATCGGTAAAATTGTCACTTGGAGGTTCCAGAAAAGGAAAAATTCATAGAACAGTTAGCAGGGGAGCCCAATTTGTACAGAAGTTAACAACAAAAACTTCTATGGAGCATAACTTTCTCAATTTTTTGCCAAATTGAGCTCACCGATAGCCCATCTTGGGGTTTTTCACTATTACGAAGTCATTGGAGATATTATTTTTACATTATGAGCACTGTAAATCCATGAAATCACAATTTTGAGCACTTAATGAAAGAGGCCCAACATTGGAAGCTAAAGTAGGAGATGTGGCTCGAGAGGGTTGAATTCCGTTATCATTTTGTTGTCTTATGTTGTTGTGTATTATATATTTGTCTCTATTTTTATGCTATAATTTGTGTTTAAAAATCATTAATTTATGTACTTTTGCAAATAACAATGTAAACTTTGAAACGAGAACTATAAACTCAAAACGAGAACTCTAGCCAAAAAACCCCAAAAAAGCATGAAAAACAGTGCTAAAAACGAAAAGTGTTGATGCTGGAATAACCCTTTTTCTTCTAAGGTAAATTTTCAACATGTTTTAAAAAATGCGGTGAAAGTCACATTTTTGTGCACAAATTGTCCAAAAACACCTTCAAAACGAAAAGTGTTGATGCTCGAATAACATATTTTTTTCAAGGGTAAATTTTGTGCAAAAAACACCTTCAAAACGAAAGTTTTGACCTTGGAATAACACTTTTTTTTTCAAGGGAAAATTTTCAACATTTCGAAATAATGGCATAAAAGATTTCATCTTGACTCCGAAAAACATTTTGAATTTTCAAAAGACTAATGAAAACTAAAAAAAAAATAAATAAATATAAATAAATAAAAAAAAAATAAAACAATGAGAAGAAACCAGCCGAAAAAAAGTTAAAAAAAATAACAAACTACATAAAAATATATATTAAAAAAAAAAAAAAAATCTAATTAATAAAGACAAAATAAAATGAATCATAAAAAGTAAAAAAACAAAATTACCTCAATAATATATATATATATATAATATAATATATATATATTATATATAAGAAAAAATATTTTAAAAAAATGTAAAATAAAATAAAAATATCTTGTAAACCATAAAAGATTGGAAAAAATTGGAAAAGAAAAAAATTAAAATACTATAACTAAGTAAGTAAAACTAGAAAAAAAAATTAAAATTAACAATTTTGTTTTTTAAATTAAAATTAAATCAAACAATAAAAAAAAGAAGATAAGAAGTAAGTTAACAAACAAACAAAACATTAAAAAGTTACTAAAATTAACATTAAAAACATTAAAACAAAAACCAAAAACAAATAAATCAAATTAAAAAACTAAATATATATATATATATAATATATATATATTATATATATATACTATCAAATTAAAAAAACAAAAAAAAAAACCAAAAAACAAAAAACATTTAATTTAAAACAAAATATTTTTTTTTTATTAAAAAAAATAAAAACATTAGAGTTAATTTAAAAAAAACTTTCAAAACAATTTAAAAGTAATATATTTTTTATTTAAAACAAAAAACAAACTATTAGCCTTTTTTAAAAATAAACCTAAAAAAAATAACAAATTTTTAATTAAAAAAAAAATAGACTACACTCCCCGCCGCCTGTGGGGACGCGACCCTAGGCATAGGAGTTGCATGCAACTCCTCCGCCCAGGGTCGCGCCACCACAGGTGGTCAGGCGGTGGCGGGGTGATTCCGAGGATGACCCTTCTCCGCCCGGCTACGCCCCTGTGGGCGGCAGGGCGACGAAGGGCATAGAGTTCAAAAAATTTTTGGTTTAAAAAAAAAATTGTTTAAAAGAAATAAACTTTATTTTAAAAAAATGTGAAAATCAACTAAACATTAACCTTTTTCTTTTAATTTGTTTCTTGAAGTTTTAAAAATAATAAAATAATATTTAAAAAATAAATTAATGTTTCTTAAAAAAAATACGCTCCATATTAATATATAATATATATAATAAAATTGAAATGTTTATATAAATATTATCATATAAAATTGAAATCTTTATTTTAAAAATCATATATATATAATTATATATATATATAAATATATTATCAAATAATTTTTGTTTTAAATAAAAGTAAAGTATAAAAATTAAAATGATTTTTTATTTTATTTAAATATATATAATTCATTTTATTTTATTTTATTTTATATATATATATATATATAATATTTTATTTTTTCTTCCGAGTTATTTTTAGTTTTTTTAATGTTTTTAATCTTAATTTTAGTAGTTTTTTAAGTTTTTTTTGTGATTTTCTATTTTTTTTTAAATCTATTTTTTTTTAAATGTTTTTTTAATTTTTCTATTTTTATTTACTTAACTTTATAGTTTTTTTTTTTTTTTTTTTTTTTTTTTTTTTTTTTTTTTTTTTTTTTTTTTAAGTAATTAACATCGAAAAAAAAATAAAACAACTATAAAATTTGTTAAGTAATCACGATTTCAAAAAAAATGGACATAATAAATTTTAAAGTGTGAAAAATAAGTCCTCTAAAAAAAAGGTATGTTGCATCAACACGTTTCAAAATCAGCATGAAAATCACTAACATTTAAAGACAAATATTTATATTTGATACATAAGAAAATTTAAAGGGTTAAAAATATGTTCCGAAAAAAAAGAAGTGTATTCTCCACCACCACTTTTCAAAATCGGGTCACTGTTTTGCTTCCTCTACGAAACGGGTAATCGTATCAGTTATTTAAAGTGTCAAAAATATGTTCCGAAAAAAAAAGCGTATTCTGCATCACCACTTTTCAAAATCGGGTCACTTTTTTGCTATCTCTACGAAACGTGTAATTGTGTTAGTTCTCGTCTCAAAGTTTACATTGTTAAATTGATCCATTGCCTAAAAGACATAGAAAAATTACTTATATATTTCCTATCACCTTCAAGTTTGTAATACAAATCAGTTTGGTATCAGAGCTCATGGTTATTTTGAAGGTTTGATTTTATTTATAAGCATTTTTTGATGCTTACAAGGTTGAAGCTCAAATGAGGAGAAGTTGTTGGCATTATGGTTCTGGTATGATTTCAGATGTTGTACTTGATGGCAAACACCCATGGCATGGCTCTCATTTTGATGAAAATAAAGAAGTACGCAGGAGAACAGTTCAGGAGGTGCGTATCCGCAGGTATGCCGTGCAGGGATCGCGTCCAAATACGCGGGTCACCCATTCATGGGG
>APFE030100012.1:4456-17455 GCA_000404065.3 Pinus taeda
TATATCATTTGGATTTGAAAAAGGAATATTTGACTTGATAATACTGATTCACCCCCCCTCTCAGTATTATTTCCAACATATTCTCCCATGGATAACTTAATATTATGGCACTTTCCAGAGCAATTTATGGTTCCTCCACTTGCAGCCATCACTTGACACTCTGGTGCTGGATATAGGAAGCAATTCAATTCGTTGGCTATCTTACAATGAATAAAATTATGGGTACTGCCCGAATCAATCAACATTATTACCTTTTTCTTCTTGATATTTCCTTCTATCTTGATAGTTTGAGGAGTGGTAATTTCTTCCAATGCATTATAAGATATGGTTAGATTCATTTCTTGATGCTCGATGTGATCTTTCACTTCTTGAACATTTTTCTTCTTGATATGTCCTTCTATATCGATAGTTTGGGGAGTGGTAATTCCAACCAATGCATTAAAAGATATGGCCGGATTCATTTATTCTTTCATGATGTGATCTTTCACTTCTTGAACCTTTTCCTTCTTGATATGTCCTTCTATCTTGAGAGTTTGAGGAGTCGTAATTCTTTCCAATGCTTTACAAGATATGATCGGATTCATTTCTTCTTTATCTGGGGTGGGTTCCTAGTGTATATCCTCTTCTTTTGATGTTTCTTGATCATTTTCTTCCTCCTCTTCATAATCTATGTAAAATAATTTCTTCTGAGCACACTTATGACCTTTAGGTATTTGCTATCACAATTATAACAAAGCCATTTTTCTCTTTTTTATTCCAATTGTTGTGGTGTAAACCTTGTAGGTTGTGGAAGGCTAGGAGAAAAAACACTTCCATAATTATAGTCGTGAGTGGTGGGATTCCTTGTTCCATAATTTCCCTTTCAATTTTTCTTGCCAACTTGAATGTCTTCTCCAATGAATCAGGTTCCCAAAGACGAATCTCATGTTGAATGTTATCCTTTAAAGTCCCTACGAAGACATCAACCATTTTCTTCTCTGGAATATCATTTACCCTTATATTCAATTTTTTGAAGTCCTCAATGTGCCCTGCCATTGAACCCTTTTGTTTGAGATTTATCAAATGGTTAAAGAAGGTGTTTCTTTTTGTATCCCCATAATGTGCTATCATTTCCTCCGTGAACATTGACCACGTGACAAGTGGTTTACGAGAACAAAATCCTTTATACCATAAAAATTGATTTGGTTCTAAATAATTAGATGCAATATGTACCTTTTTTAATAGTGGTACACCATGTAGATCAAAATATTTCTCCATCTGTAGTATCCAATTTATCAGATCCTTGTCATCAAACTTCCTCATCTCGCTTTTTCTTGATTTTAGGAGCTCGATCTTGAAACGACCATAACTCTGTAATTTAAAATCTTTAAGTTTTGAAATTTTGGTCTTTAATAGCCCTCTGAGTCCTCTTTCTAATTGCACAAGTCTTATTGCAATTGGATTCCTGACGAAATATGTATTCCCAATCTCCCACGATGACCTAATTATATACTAGTTCAGTAGAGTGATTTTGTACGACATGCCACATGTCATTGTTTCAACCTTAGGTTCTAAAACTTATACCCAAACAAAATACAATCTGTCCTCTATCTGTAACTTCTTACGACATTTCAGTCAGATGCTCAGAGAGAAAGTTATGACAATCTTCCCAAAGTCACCTGTTTAGGATGTAATTCGGGAGTCTGCAAAAACCCTAAATTCCTCAGATCATATATCTGAAATTATAGCAAGACAAGATGTCATATTCAGACCCAAGGTTTAGATCGATTTCTTCTCAAATGGGTTTTTGGTTTAGTGTCTGAAACTTCGTAGAGAAATAGTTATAGCGAAACTTCCACGATGACCTGTTTTAAATGAAATTATGGAGATTGCAAAAACCCTAACTTCCTCAAATAATATCTCCGCAAATATAGTGAGAAAATCTCTGAAATGTGGACTCGAAGTTCAGAACAATTTTGGCACAAATGTTTTCTCTTTGTAGCTTTTGAAACGTCGCATAAAAAAAGTTGTAGCGAAAATTCCACGATAACCTGTTTGGAGCAGCGAAACCCTAGAATCCAAAGCTTTGATACCAAATGTTAGGAAACTAGCTCACAAAAAGATAGAAAAGATAGATCAATGCCTTAGAAATAAGCCTCTTTGAGGGGGCAACCTCCTTTACATTACACAAATGATAAATTCTCTGGATGATACAAATGACAAGACCTCCTTTCTATATATAGGAGTCTAAGGGGTCATAATATAATCAGAGCCGACATAACAATAATAATGTAAGGGCACAACAATAACAATAATGGGCTTCTATGGGTCACATTAATAACAATATGGGGGCTACATGGGCACAAAAATATAATAAGGAGGTTGCACTAATAACAATAATGGGTTACACTAGTAGTATAGGGACCTAACATGTAATGTAAAGTGGAAGTCAAAGAGTCATCCATAGCATGTGAAAAGTCATGAATGAGTCAAAAGGTCATAGAGAAGTCAAGCAGTCATGAGAGTATTCCAAGAGTCACCCTATTTGTTATATATACCCCCTCATAGCTCATGCAAAGGACTTTTCACCTTGTCTCCTCCTATCAGGCATTAGAGAATAACATAGTTCTTTTAGAGGAGCAAGTGATTCTTCATTAGAGGAAATTTTAGCCTAAAAGTGGCCTCCTAAGGAATTATAATAAAATAATAGTTATAATAAAATAAGATATGAATTTTGGAGGGAAAAGAACAAAGCTACTTTTTTTACTTGTATTTTTGGCATATCTCCTTATCGATTTATCCAAATTTCAAGTGTAAACACTCGTTGGATCTGGAATTAAATTCCACATCCAACGAGTATCCATTATGCATACTTTGGAGAATACCCACATTGACAAAAAATGAAGATACATTAAAAAATGTGCTCAACACACTTTTTTAATGTATATTCAATTTTTGTCAATGTGGGTCTTCTTAAAAGTATACATAATGGGTACTCATTGGATGTGTAATTTTATTCCGCACCAACGAGTGTCTACACTTGAAATTTTGGTAAATCTATAAGGAGATAAGCTAAAAATACAAATAAAAAAATTAGTTTTTCTTCTTTTCTTTCCAAAATATTTACATGTACCTCTTTTTAAATTTAAAGGATTTTGATTGGTTTACATATTATGACATGGAAATTATGTGAAATTTTCATGGGCACTTTGAGGCTGAAATTTCCTCTAATGTTAATGCTCCATTATTGGAGTTATTGGTGTTCATTCTAATGATGTGTCTTGGAACTTTTGCTTAATACTTCAAGCTCATTGAGCTATCACATATTCATGTGTATATCATAAATATTATAACACTACTCTTTGAATGTTTGTAATGTATGTTGTTTTCATATGTACTAAGGAAATTGAACTATTTCGGTGGCTTTTGGTACTTATCTTGTTGAATGTGTGTTACTTTTGTTTTAACAATCGTTTCTTCTATGTGAAATACTTCACTAATTTATCAATGATTCATTCATAAGTATATTCTCGTGTTCTTTTACTAGATTAGTGTTATTACTCTTATTTAAAGGATCACTCTTATTTCCTTTCCGATAGAAGAAGTTTGATACATTCTGCAACTGAACATTCCACAAGGCATACTCACTTGTTCATCTGAAAATACATGTACATTAGTCTCTTGTGTTGACCATCATAGCCAAGGAAAATCTTTAAGAACATATGGCAGTCGGGCCTTATTTCTGGGAGGGCTCCCACACCAACGGTGTGAGGTCTGATTGGGACTTTTCATCAGGGAGACCCCCTTGGTTGATGGATTTCCAACACCATCAAAAACGTGATATCAAAGTGTTTGGTGATTCAAACTTTGTGATTAAACAAGTAAAACATGTTATCATTGTGTCTCCAATAATTTGAAAAATTACCAAACTTTAGTTCAAGATCTAATTTGTATTTTTTCTTAATTTAACATCTATACTATTTCAAGATTGTAAAATTCAAGTGTTGAGAATGTTTCTTCCAAGATAATTCCTCTTGAATATTTTAATCATAATAGGTTTTTAATAGAATCGATTTTTAAACCTTATATCCCGGATAACATCACCAACTTGCAAGTGTTCAATGATGATGATGATATAACAAATTTTCTTACTTCATAAGGCATTTTATGAAAATCATATCATTAATGAACATCCTCATGATATTGAAATTAATAAATTATTCAAAGGTGAGAATATTTGATCTAAAAATTTAATTCCTAAGTTTATGGTTAAAATAGAAGACTTATATGATCTTAAGTATCAGTTCAAGAAGCCTGTAAACAATAAGATCAATAGCCCTACCATGAATTTTGAAGTCATTAATTTAGGTACAAACGAGAATCCTCAAAATGTAAATATAGGATTAGGATGCACTCCTTTAGAGAGAATTGCTTTAATAAATCTCCTTAAGCGGTATAAGGATTTTTTTGCAAGGTCATACAATGATTTAAAAACCTTTCATATATCCATTATCCATCACATGATTCCATGATGTTGCAATCAAAACCTTTTCTAGAAAAAGTTGTGAAAATTCCTTCCAAATTTAGAACCTCAAATCAAGGTCGATTTGATCAAATTATTAAAAGTCAAAATCATCTTCCCAGTGAAACAGTCGATGTGGGTTTGAAACTTTGTTGCCATTAGAAAAACTAATGGTGATATTTGACTTTGTATCAATTTCAAAAGCCTTAATATGAATTTCGAAAAAATACAATTTCCCACTTCATCTTATCGAACAAATTCTTCAAGTTGTGTCTGGATCTGAGATGTTATCCTTTCTAGATGGATTTTCTGGTTACAACCAAATTCTAGTCCAACTTAATGATAGGCTCAAGAAAAATTTTAGAACTAGGTGGGGCACATACGCATATCAGAAGATGCCTTGTGGGCTCATCGATGTGGGTACAACTTTCCAAAGGGAAATGGGCATAGCTTTTAGGAGGTTAATAAATAAATTTTCCATTGTCTACCTTGATGATATCACCATCTACTCAAAGAAATTGTCATATCATATACACAATTTGAAACAAATTTTTGAAATTTGTCAAACATTTGGAATTTCGTTGAATCCGAAAAAATCATTCTTTGCACTAACCGAGGGTAAATAACGAGGATTAATTGTATCAAAAAAAGGTATTACAATTGACCCTAATTAAATTAAAAATATATGAGACATTCTGCTACCTCACAACAAGAAATCTATGCAATCATTTTTTGGACAGATCAATTTCGTGAGGAGCTTCGCTCATCATTTCACTCAAATTGTCCTACCTTTACAAGGCATGGTTAAGAAAGATAATACATTTAAGTGGAATAGTCTTGAAAAGAATGTCTTTAATTCTATTAAATAGGCCATCGTAGATGCTCCCACTTTTCTTTCTCTGAATTATGACAAAGAATTTATTTTATATACTTGTGCATCTAATATATCTTATACAGTTGTTCTAACTCAAAGAAATGATCAAGACATTGAAGTTCCAATTGCTTTTCATAGTTCAAGTTTTCAGGGAGCGAAACTCAAATACTTTGATGTTGAGAAACAAGCTTATGTTGTATTTAAATTTTAGGCCTTTCTTGATTAAATCCCATACCAAAGTTATTGTTCCATTTTCATCAGTTTGAAATTTGTTGGTACAAAAGGACCATGGAGAAAAAAGGGTCCATTGGGTTACTTCTCTTCAAGAATATGATCTTAAAATCAAACCTGCTAATATTATGTGTGGTCAAGGATTATGCAAGTTAATGACTCAAACCATTGATTCTAACTTTGATGATGTGTCTAATGAACAAGAAGTGCAAGAACACAATAGGTAAACTCAAACCTTGATTCACAGTATATTGATTTGATATATTATTTAACACATGTTATTTCACCTTTGCATTTATATACTAAGAAAAGAAATTCTTTGATACTGAAAGCTAATCAATGTCAACTCATTAATAATGTTTTATTCTGTAAGAGATATGATTTTGCTTTTCTTCTATGTTTAGAAAATGCAGACGCTGACAAAATGTTGTAGGAACTCCATGATGGGTCGGTTGGTGGTCACTTTGGAGGTGACAAGACAGCTCACAAAATTGTTCATGCATGTTACTACTGGCCGACCTTATTCAAAGATGTGTATGCTTATGTATGATAGTGCAAAGTCTTTCAAACTTAAACAAGAGGAATCAAAATACCAATATGCCCTTTGCAGCCAGTGATTATCAATCAACCTTTTGAACAATGGGGACTCAATGTCATTGGTGAGATCATTCCAAACTCATCTAAGCAACACAAATTTATTCTTACTGCAACTGATTTCTTTACAAAATGGGCAGAAGCCATACCTTTAAAAATTGTTACATCTGATCAAGTTATTTCATTTATTGAACATAACATTATTATTAGGTATGGCCTCCCAAACACTTTACTTTTAGATAATGCTACTTACTTTCCTTCCACTTCACTTACAATATTTGCAATAGAAAAAGGTATTAAACTTAAATCTTTTGCTAACTATTATTCTTGGGGTAGCGTACAAAATCCACTAATAATAACCTTTTAAAAATCATTAAAATGATTGTTGATAACAATCAAAAGAATTGACATAAATCTCTTGTTAACGCCTTATGGGCTAACAAGATAACACATAAAGCCTTGATAGAGACTTCTCTTTATTCCTTGGTTTATGGTAAAGAGGCTTTATTACCCCTAAACATTGTTTTACCATCATCATCCTTAGTCCAATCTATACAAGAGGAACCTTGCTCTATTTTACAACATAGAATATCCCAAATATTTAAACTAGAAGAAGCTAGAGAAAAAGCCAATCAAACTTTCATTAATCTTCAGAAACTTGTCAAACAATGGTTCGATAGTCATTCTATAAGTGACAAAAATTTTGATGTTGGAGACTTAGTCCTGAAATTAGACAAGGCCCATGAAGACAAAGGAAAACACACGAAATTTCAAAAGTTGTGGCTTGGACTATTTCAAGTTGCTAAAAAATTAGGCCCATCTACTTTCATCCTTCAAACTCTAGATGGCATAGAGGAAAACTTACCAGTAAATGGATAAATCCTTAAAAAATACTTTTCTTAAAGTCTTGAGAGTTGTCTTGTAAATATGTAAATAACAATTTGTAAATTCAGTTTGAAAGTTGTTTTGATTACACGATTGGTGACAAGTTGATCTTTTTTATCTTGTTTATATATTTTTAAGCATAGAGAAACATTATTTAAAGCTTGTAGATAAGTTGAAAGTTTACGACACGTTTTTTAATCATTTGAAACTTGTATGATTCATTCAATATCAATAAGAAGAGAATTCTTCAAAATGCTTTGTAGCCTCTCTTTTTCGGAATTGTGATTATTTATTTTCTTTAAAAATAAAAAAATAGAATACATATAAGGAAAATCATAAGATGAAAAACAAATTGAAAGTTGCGATATGTGTTTCTTCTCCATAACTCCCCCTATCACCCAACTTCTTGCACATCATTGTAAAAAGAAATCTTTAATTCAATAATCAAAATATGTTTCTCTAAATTAGCTAACAAGAAGTCCTGGGAAGTGTTTGCAAACTTGTAAGAACACTGAAATGGCTCACTGGAAGCAGGTCCATGCATACATGATACTAAGGTAACTTCGTTGTGGTACTAAACAGGCCTGCTGGAAGCAAAGCAATGTTGGGTTAAAGAACTCAAATATAGATAGGCATGCATTTGATTGGTATTAGATATTGCTAAGTTATCAAATTTCAAGTGTTTCTTCTTATACACTTTTCATTTTATTGCATTCCAGATGAAGGCATATTATAAAAATGTTCTTCAAGATCTATTTTCTTATCATTTTTAATGATCATAATTTGTTTAAACGTGAAAATTTTTAAGTCGTGAATTTCTCTTATTTACAAACTTATCATTTTCTCTTTTTTTTTTAATGTGAATAGAGATAACTAGTTCACCCAATTTGTCTCCAGTTTTTGTAGCTATAGCCCCCTCCCTCTTGCTTTTTTGATCTCATTTTCTCATAATAAATGGGGACCTCCGTAAATCACTTTGCTTTGGTTTCTCCTTGATTTGAAAAAACAAGGTCACCACAGTTTTGATTTTGTTGACATTAGGTTTCGTTAGTTGCTTTGTCCCTTTTTTTGGGCATGATGACATTAATGCTAGTGGTATCAAGAAGGTGATATGGCACCTTCAATTGCCACATCACCTCACACTTTGTGTTTCATATCATTTGTTGACACCTCTCTCTCTCTCGCTTAATACACCTGCATTTAGAAAAAAGTGAATCTTTAGTAAGACTTGTAATATTTGTTGGCTTGTGTTATTATTTCCATGACTAGCCCAAGTAGTTAACCGAGGGGATAGAGGGGGGGAGGAGCCCCCCCTTTGTTGCGCCAATTGCGTAGCGAGGGAGTCACATGGGGTTTGAGGGGTGCAGGTAACCCCACTCTATGGGGTCCAGGGCAGCGCCCTGGAAAATTTTGTTTTTAGACCCTATATTAGGTTGGGCAAACCTACCTATGGTTTTGTGCATGATTTTTCACACATGGTTTTGGACGTAATGGTCTTCGGTCCATGGTTTTGGATGCGATGGTTTTCAGTCCATGGTATTGGATGCTTCGGCATGTATAAATATGTATTGTAAACTTGAAAGGAACATAATAAAAAATCAAGCTGGTAGTCTCGGTTTTGAGATCCAAGGGAAAATCTTTGTGTATATGTGTTTTATGTGTTATGCTCTCGCATTGTTTATTTTGTGTGTTTTAGAATTCGTATGCAGGTAATTTCTATATGGGGTTAAATCCTACATTTGATTTCAAAGCTGTTTTGGCTTCAAGGGGACGCCTTTATTGATGAGGGGTTTTGCTCGGGCCTGTGGTAGACCCTGTTCAGTGGGAGATCTGCGAGATCGATTCTGTTGGTGAAAGAAGATGGCGAGCAGTGGAAAGATAGAGATCAAGAAATTTAATGGTCATAGTTTTGAGTTGTTGAAACTCAAGATGGAGGATCTCTTAGTGGATAAATATCAGTGCATCCCGGTAGATCCAAGTACTAAACCAACAGGAATGTCCAATGAAGAATGGAAGAAGTTGGATCGGAAGGAAAAGAGAACAATACGATTGTGTGTCTCAGATTTAGTATTGTTGAATGTATCAGGGTAAGCTACGACGAAGGCTTTGTGGGACAAGTTGGGGACTTTGTACCAATCTAAGTCTCTGGTGAACAAATTGTTCCTACGGAAAAAGTTGTATAACCTGAGGATGAAAGATGGAGACTCGGTGACAGAGCATTTGAATGCATTTAATACTATGGTAAGTCAGTTATTATCTGTTAATATTAAAATTTCAGATGAAGATAAGTGCATCAGATTGTTGTGTTCTCTACCAAATTCATGGGATAGTCTGGTTATTGCAATAAGTATCAATGCAACTGCCTTGCAGTTTGATGAAATAGTCTCATCCTTGCTGACAGAGGAGATGAGACAAAAAAATATGGAGAGCCATAATGGTGATGCCTTGTTTGCATGAGGATGGTCCCAGAACAGAAACAAAAATAAGTCATCGAGTGGGAGATCTAAATCTAGAGCGAGATCGAAATCTCCAGGAAAACTTGTAAAGGTGGTTTGCTGGAAATGCGGAAAGGAAAGGCACTACAAAAGGGACTGTAAATCTAAATCTCCTAACAAAGGAAAGGGATCTGATGATGCTCCTTCTTCATAGGTGAAAACCACCTCAGATGAAGGTGGGGATGTGTGCTTGGCTTCTTCAAGTACACATGTAGATCATGAGACATGGTTGATTGACTCAAGTGCATCCTTTCACTTCACTCCCCATAGAGAGTGGTTCTGTGAGTATGAGAAATATGATGGTGGTGATGTCTTCTTAAGGGATGACAAGAAAGCTAGAATCATTGGTCGTGGAAAAGTAAAGTTGAATTTGCAAGGTGGAAGGGTTAGAACACTTCCGGGTGTTCTGCATATTCCTATATTGGCCAGAAATTTGATTTTCGTAAGCAAGCTGGATGGTGCAGGTGTAAAAATAGTGTTTGAGAAGGATACCTGCAAAATTGTTCGGGGAGCACTGGTATTGATGCGAGGAGTTCAGATTGGAACTTTGTATAAGCTGCAAAGTATCACTGTTATTGATGGGTGCAACAGTTCTATGGTTCCTAAAAGTGGAGCAGAAAATCTAGTGGTCTCTGAAGAAAAGACCATGTTGTGGCATCAAAGGCTTGGACATATTGGATAGAAGGGCCTTCGAATACTTCATGGTAAAGGTATGGTAGAAAGTATGAGTAATAGCTCTTTGGATTTTGATTTCTGTGAAAAAATTTTATATGGGAAGCAGAATCAGGTGAGTTTCCCCTCTAGTGGTAAGAGGGCAAAACATATATTAGAGCTTGTGCACAGTGATGTGTCTGGACCTGTGAAGGTTCCATCACTAGATAAGTTTTAGTACTATATATCATTTATAGATGACTTCTCAAGGAATACATAGATATATTTCCTTAAGAAGAAATCTGAAGTCTTTGATAGGTTTAAAGAATTGAAGGCTGTGGTGGAAAACCAGACAGAGAAGAAGATAAAGGTGTTGAGGACAAATAACGGTGGAGAGTTTTGCAGTAAGGAATTTAAAGAATTTTGTAAGAAGTGTGGTATAGAACAGTAGAAGACTACTCCATATACACCTCAGCAAAATGGAGTTGCAGAAAGAATGAACAAGACATTGATGGAAAGGGAAAGAATCATGCTTAGTGGTGCCGGGTTAGGACAAGAATTCTAGGTAGAGGCGATGGAGACAGCATGTTACCTGGTCAACAGATCACTTTCATCAGCGTTGGAGGATAAGACTCCACAAGAGGTATGGACTGGTAAGAAACCCTCTCTTTCATGAGGGCATTTGGATGTGATGCATATGTACATGTTCCAAATGAGAAACGAACCAAGTTGGATAGTAAATATGAAAAGTGCATCTTTATTGGGTATAAGGATGGTTTAAAGGGTTATAATCTTTGAAACTCAGTAACAAGGAAGGTTGTGTATAGCCGAGATGTGGTGTTCAGAGAGGTTAAATATGTTATTAAACATGAAGTCCAACTAAAGGAACCTGAGAAGATAGAGTTTGAGCTAAAGGAGGAAGAATCAAACTCTACAGCAGAGGAGGAATCAAAATATGAAGAGCCACAAACTCCGAGCATGAGAAGATCAGTTCGAGAAAGAAGGCAGCAAGAAAGGTATAGTCCATCTACTTTCTGTTCAAATTTTACTTTATCTATTACTAATGATGATCCTAGAACTGTGAAGGAAGCAATAGATTCAGAGGATGGAAAACTCTGGGAAGAGGTCATGGTTGATGAAATGACATCTTTGCACAAAAACGAGGCTTGGGATCTGGTGGAGTTGTCAGCTAGAAGGAAACCCATTGGCAGCAAATGGGTATTCAAGAAGAAGACAAATGCATAAGGAAATGTGGAGAAATACAAATCTTAGTTGGTTGCAAAAGGTTATTCCCAGGTGTCAGAAATTGACTTTGGTGATATTTTTTCTCCTATTGCTAAGTTAACATCTATTAGATTACTTTTATCTATTGCTACTGCTTTTGATTTTGAGGTAGAACAGATGGATGTGAAGACAACATTTCTTCACGGGGATCTAGAAGAGGAAATCTACATGAAGCAACCTAAGGCTTTGCGGTGAAGGGTAAGAAAGAACTAGTATGCAAGTTAAAGAAGTCTCTGTATGGGTTAAAACAGTCACCAAGGATGTGGTATCAGAAATTTGATACATTTATACGGGGACTTGGCTTCACCAAAAGCAAAGCAGATCACTGTGTGTATTTTAAATTAATTGGCGACCGTGTTATTTATCTGGTCTTGTATGTGGATGATATGTTGCTGGTTGGAAATGACAAAGAAATTATCAAGATTTGAAGACCCAATTGTCCTCCAAATTCGACATGAAAGATCTTGGTGCTGCAAAATATAATTTGGGCATGGAAATTAAAAGAGACCGGACATAGACGAATCTCTAGTTAAACCAGAGGAAGTATGTCGAGACAACATTGCAGAGGTTTAATATGAAATATAGTAAACCGGTGAAGGTTCTTATTCCTGTAGGTGTAAAGTTATCTACTAAACAGTGTCCCAAGACACAAGAAGAGGAAGAGGGCGTGTCCTGTGTTCCATATGCAAGTGCAGTCGGTAGCCTGATGTATGTGATGGTTTGTATTAGACCAGACATTGGACATGCAATGGTAGTATTGAGTAGGCTTATGTCAAAACCAGGGAAGGAGCATTGGACGACAGTGAAGCAACTTTTCAAGTATGTGTGTGGCACTAGTGATTATGGTTTGTGCTACCAAGGAAGACTAGGATTGGACAGAGTGTTGGATATTTGTGGCTTTGTTGATGCAGACTGGGCTGGAGATCTGGATCAAAGAATATCTACAAGTGCATATGTTTTTAACCTATTTGGAGGTGCAGTTAGTTGGATGAGTAAAAACAATCTGTAGTGGCACTATCAACTACAGAGGTAGAATACATGGTAGCCACTCATGCAAGCAAGGAGACATTTTGGTTGTAGAGATTGTTTTCAAGTATGGGGTTAGTATAGGGAGCTATAAGGATAGATTGTGACAGCCAAAGTGCAATTTTCTTGGCAAAGAACTCTGCATATCATTCAAAGACAAAGCACATTGATGTTCGGTATCACTTTGTGAGGGATATGACAGAAGACAAAAAGGTGTTGCTGGTAAAGGTGGACACTTTGAAGAATACTGCAGATGCATTGACAAAATTTTTTAGCTTTGAGAAGTTCTCTTGATGTAGAGAAACAATGGGCGTTTCAGGGCTGGATAAATGACTAAGCTCTCTTGTGGACCCCTGTGGAAAGAAAAAAACAAGTGGGAGAATGTTGGGTTGTGTTATATTCTTTCCACGTAGTTAACCAGGGGGTTAGAGGGGGGGCGGAGCCCCCCCTTTGGTGCA
>APFE030100018.1:0-10756 GCA_000404065.3 Pinus taeda
TCCTGTAAGCGAATTCGTCAAAACTACCCAGGAAGAGATCGATGAACAGGGTTTGTTACATCATCACCCCTCATTACTTCAAGAAACCATTGTTGGGTGTGGAGCTTAATTATCTTCTATATTCAAAGGTTTCAGCTGGATGTAGGGGGTCTGGGGGCCAGCGGTCCCTTGGCAGGGGTTCGGGGGCAGCGCCCCCGAAGCTAAAAATAGATGTAAAATTGCCTTGTAAAAGTCTAGTAATTTCTAGTTAATCGGGGTTGTTCATTAGGAGGATGATATGATGGTAGAAGTTATGTTTAATTTACGGTTTTTTTCCCTAGAAGGCAACCCCTCACTATATATGAGAGAATTGTAATGTGTCTATGTATATATATATTCTGAGTGAGGAAAAGAGAGGAGATTGAGAGCGAAGAGGGAGTTACAACGGATCTGCTATAGGTTGCATCTCTTCATTATGCTGGATAATATAATAAAAGAAGGACTGGCTGTTTCTCCATGGACGTAACCCAAACTGGGTGAACTACGTATATCTGTGTCTCTCTTGTTTTATGCGTTTTCTGTGTTTATATTTCTGCAATATTTTATGTGTTCCATTGCTTTGTAATATATAATTTTCTAACAACTGGTATTAGAGCCGAAGGTATACTTGGCTGATAAACTTGCAAGAGAGAAGGGTTCCTAGTTCGAGTGGGAGCAATGGCAGAAGATGGTAGGTTTAGGGTCGAAAAATTCAACAACCAAAACTACCAACTGTGGAAAATGCAGATGGAAGATTATCTATATCAGAGAGATCTTTACCTACCATTGAGCGGAAAGACAAAGAAGCCGATGAGTATGACATACACAGAATGAGATATTCTCAACAGAAAGGCACTTGGAACAATACCGTTGTGCCTAGCAGTGTCGGTAGCATTTAATATTTCAAAGGAAATGACAACAGAGAGTTTAATGTTGGCATTGGCCAAACTATATGAAAAACCCTCCGCCTCAAATAAGGTATCTCTTATGAAGCGTTTATTTAATATGAAGATGTTAGAAGGTGGATCTGTTTCAGACCATTTAAATGATTTTAATACAGTTACAAGTCAGTTAAGTTCTGTAGGGGTAAATTTTGATGATGAAGTTAGGGCTTTGTTATTCCTGTGCTCATTGCCAGAAAGTTGGAATGGTTTAGTTATGGCCATTAGTAACTCTATCTCTAGATCTAGTATTTTAAAGTTTGATGATGTTGTCAGTGCAATCCTTAGCAAGGAAATGCGGCGGAAAAGCTTTGTTGAGACATCAGGTAATGCTTTGACTAGGAAAAATTATAGCACAAGTCGGAGATAAGCACCTGCTACAAATGCCTGCGCACCTGCTACCATTAACCGAACCCTGCAACCCTAATCATACCTGACGGACTTCGCCGCGCCGTCGAACCACTGCTGAGAGCCTTTCATGGTAAAGCCAGCAGGAGGGGCGGGCTCTGCCCCCCCTCCTTTGACTTCCCCAACCGCTGGCCTGAATCAGATCAAGACCCCTCTGACCCCTTCTGGCAGTATCCCAGAATCTGAGCAGTAAGGACAAAGGACCAATGACAAAGAGATTCCCACAGATAATCCTGAAGAGGCAGACACAGAAACAGAGAAGCACCAAAATGCCTCTTCGTCACAGCCAAAGGCGACCTCGGCTACTTGCATTCCGAAGGCAGCAGAACGCATCAAGATAGAACTGCCCAGTCATCGAATAAACGAAGAGACCCAATACATGCAGGATCACGCCTTAATCGGGAAATTTCTGGGCTTTTGGCCGACAGAAAAGGCCTTGAATGGATGGATCGCATCAAAGTGGAAACCCAAAGGACAAGTTACACTGCAACTTGCCCCAAAAGGCTTCTTCACAGCCATATTCAACTGTGTGGAGGACAAATCCAGGATATTTGAGGGTGGCCCATACTTCTTTAATTCATCAGGACTGTACCTCACAGAATGGAAGCCACGATTCAACCCTGATAAAGAAGATTTCAGCTGGGCTCCTGTATGGATCCGAATGTACTCCCTCCCTGTGGAATATTGGAAGGAAGAAATGCTTGCAGACATTGGCAACAAATTGGGGACCTTCATCAAAGTTGCAGTGGAAACGAAGACCCGCAAATATACATCCTATGCTCGGATTTGCGTGCAGATGCACCTTACCAAGACTCTGGTGGATTCGGTAAGTCTCTTTCATGATGATTTTGAATGGATCCAAACTCTTGATTATGAACATATCCCCTTTCGTTGCCGCAAATTCCATGTGCATGGTCACCTCTTCAGAGACTGTCCTCTCAATCAGCAATCCGAAGCTTCACTCAATGAAACCTTGACCGATTCGGAGGGCTTCACCAAAATCCCTAACCGCCGCAGGCACACCAAGAAAAACCAGGCAGTCCCTAAAAATACTGCCGGGTCAGACTCACGGAACAAATTTTCTCCTCTCGCTACCCAAGACCCTCCTAGCACGGAGCCTTTGGAATCGGTTTCTCAGCCCTCTTCGTCCCTTAATCCCTCTGCCCCCATGCATGCCTTTAATCTTGGTTCTTTTCACTCTCCTCTCCCGCCATTGGAAGACATCTCAAAGGTAGCTCCAAACCCCAGCTCTCCATCTTCTGGCAAAGGGAAATCCGTTCTAGACTCCAAGCAGCAAGCCTCTGCCATGGATTTAGATGCAGCGCTGGCTTTAAGCCTACAAGAAACTACGGAGGAGGACGAGCAAAGTGCCCCTAGCAACATGGAACAAGATCCGAAGAACATTATCCTAGAAGGTATTGACATCTTAAAACTTGAAATAGCTTGCAAGCAAAAATATTATAATACCATACCTCCCTGGAAAATAGATCGGCTAGAAGGAGTCCTAGCCAAGGTGCAGCACAACAAAAATCTCGGCATACAGGGAGGAAGCCCATGGGATGGAAAAAAGAACCTCAAAGAAACCAAGAAGAGGGGGCGCAAGACGGATCTTCAGCGAACCATTGCAGTGGGAGAATTACTTATGGAATCAGGGAGATTCCCTAAGTTGACTAAGTACTACAAACCCACATCTCAGTTACCATGAAGCTCATCTCCTGGAATGTGAGAGGACTCAACAGCCCCTAAAAACACAGGATGATCAAGAACTTGATTCAACAAGAAAAACCTTCCATAGTTTTTCTTCAAGAAACTAAAAGCAGCACTACAGCTATGGAAAAAGCTCGAAATAAGATTTGGGCAGGCAGCAGCTCAATGTCAGTAGATGCCTCAGGGGCTTCGGGTGGACTTGCCATACTATGGAATCCGCAAATCCTTACACTTTATGATTTCCATGCCACCCACTTCCTAATTCAAGCATCCTTTCATCTAATCGGCACTAATACCCATGGGCATCTCTCAAATGTATACTTTCCGCAAAACATACAGCAAAAATTGGATCTGCTGGAAACAATCTCCATTCTAAATGTGAACAGAAGGTTCCCTCTATGGATCAGTGGAGGAGACTACAACATCATACAATCGCTGGAGGAGAAGACAGGTGGCAGAACAAGGCTAGAGAATGATAGCAAAGGACTCAGAGATTTTATTCAGGACAACCACCTAATGGACATTCCTACCACCAATGGAATCTTCACTTGGACTAACAAGCGCAAGGGCACTCATCATATCGCTTCCAGGCTTGATAGGTTCCTCCTCTCAGACAATGCAATCCATCTAGGGGGGACTTCAATGCATCAATTTTACCCCATGGAGGATCGGACCACTGGCCCATTATGCTTCAATGGTCTCGGCCTGGTACACGCTGCAATAGGCCCTTCCGATTTGAAGCCTTCTGGCTTACAAATCCAAAATTTAAGCAAATAGTAGAAGAAGCATGGAAGTCCTATATGCCGCCAGAGGGAGCCAAAATGTATCAATTCCAACAAAAGTTAAAAAACTTAAAACAAGTCCTCAAAAATTGGAATCGAGCACAATTTGGCAACATACAGGTAAATCGCCAAAGGCTGGAAAAGCAAATGGAAGTGCTACAACAAGCTATCATCAGAGAAGGCCGGACAGAGGAACAGTCACAACAAGAGAAAATCCTCTGGCAACAAATTGAAGAACGGAGGCAACAAGAAGAAATTCTCTGGCGACAAAAATCACGAATCAGCTGGCTAAAAGAAGGTGAAAAGAACACCAAATTCTTCCATAGAACAACTATTCAAAGGTGTATGCACAACAACATCACCTTCATCAAGAACCAACAAGGGGAATGAGTTGAACCCCACGAAGACATGGAAAAAGAATTCACAAACTACTTTCAGGATATCCTCAAAGAGCCGGCAGGAAACAGAGAAGCGGAAATTAGAACCATCACTCAGCATATTCCTCGAATAATAACAGAGGAGCACAACAACAAACTGTTGCAGCCCACATATCTAACGGAAATTGAAGAGGCCATGAACCAGCTCAAGGACGGAAAAGCCCCTAGGCCGGATGGATTTACAGCCAACTTCTACCACGAATTTGGGAGCTCATCAAGGAAGAGGTCTGGGAACTGGTGGAAGAATCAAGAAGTATGCATTGGATTCTCCCGGCCCTCAATACCACCTTCATAGCATTAGTCCCCAAGCATGCTGAGCCAAGCAAGCCTGAAAATTACAGACCTATAGCTTTATGCAATGTAATATATAAACTCATCACCAAGGTCATAGCAAATAGGCTCAAACCTCTCCTTCCATTACTCATTTCGCCAGAACAAACAGGTTATGTTGAAGGGCGACAGATCATGGACGGCATCATCTTATCAAATGAGGTGATTCACTCATTAAATCTTCTGAAAAAGCCAGGTATGCTCCTAAAACTAGACTTATCTAAAGCCTTTGACAAGCTCAGTTGGAATTACATACAAAAAATGCTTTTGGCTTTTGGATTCAGTTTCACTTGGACAAGATGGATCATGAATCTGATATCCTCTCCTAGCTTTTCTGTCTTGTTGAATGGTTCTCCTTCCTCTCCCTTCCGGCCATCTCGGGGCATAAGACAAGGGGACCCTCTATCGCCTTTCATATTCGTCCTCATGGCTGAAGGGCTTGGCAGACTGCTAAAGGCAGCTGTCTCCTCCCATACGCTCAAAGGCATCTCTGTCCATGGCCTCCCTCCTCAATCTCACCAGCAGTTTGTTGACGACACCATGCTATTTGGACACCCTTCCTCTCAAGAAGCCTCTGTTTTTAAAACCCTGCTCTCCATTTTCTCCAACGCATCTGGTACCTCCATCAATGCCTCGAAATCCCAGCTTTACTTCTTTAACACCCCCCCCACCACGCAAAGAAACATAGCCAGAATTCTGGGGTTCACTATCTCCAAGCTTCCATCATCCTACTTAGGGGCTCCCCTAGCAGCTGCTGCAATAAAGCATTCCTCCTGGAAGACTCTTCTAGACAAGCTTGAATCTAAACTTTCTCTTTGGACTTTCCGAGCTCTCAACATTGCCAGCAGGCTCGTTCTAATCAAATCAGTCCTACAGGCCATGCCTCTGTACCTCTTTTCATTCCTGGCAGCCCCAAAGTGGGTTCTCAAAACCATTCGCAATCTCCAACGTAACTTCCTTTGGGGTTCATCAGGCTTGAACAAAAAATGGGCATTGGTCAATTGGCAAGATGTCTGCAAACCCAAGTCTGAAGGTGGACTAGGCTTGCGAGATCCCCTTCAAAGCAACAACACTATGGGTGCTCGAATGTGGTGGAACTGGATCACCAAGCCTAACTCACCATGGGCTAAATTATGGCAGGCCAAATATGCATCGGGCAGTCAATGGAATGATTTAATCAGAATCAACTCCACTACACAAGGATCACCCATATGGAACGCAGCCAAACCCCACAGTAAGTTCATTCAAGATCACAGTTTCTGGGAGATTCACTCAGGTACTACGGCAAGATTCTAGGAGGACTCATGGCAACAGCTCCCCAAGCTGGCTACATTATTTCAAAGGCCCCTCTGGCAAGCACAGATGCAGCAGGCAAACCTCACTTATGTTCATCAATTCTGGCAACAATCCGAAAGTCACGACTTCAGAATCTGGAAGCAAGCCAGTCTCTTGCAGAGGGATTGGCTAGGAGAGTCGTATTCTGATATAGATCAAGAACTATCATACAGAAGAATCCGACACTCCACTCAACAGGACCGACTTAGGTGGGGCCATATGCCTAAAGGAACATTCACCACCAAAGAGGCTCACCAGCTAAGATACACCGAAAACCAGATAGATAAGGATCGTATCTGGGAAAAGGTTTGGCAGCCAGGACTGTGGCCCAAAATTTCTACCTTCTTATGGCTCCTCAGTAAAAGGAGAATACTCACTTGGGACAACCTGGTTAAGCGCGGATTTGTAGGGCCATCAAGATGCCCAAATTGCAACCTTCACTCTGAGACAATCAGCCATCTAATGGAAACATGTCAGTTAGCTATGCAAATATGGAGGAAAGTCGAAACTTGCAATATGAGATCAATAGCCAAGACAGAGGATATAACAGAAAACATAAGAAAATGGCCCAAGAACTCCTTTAAGAGTCAGCTTCTTAACTTTCTGTGGAGCCTCTTACCAGGCTTTATATATTGGACTCTTTGGAAGGAAAGAAATCATAGAATCTTCAATAATACCTCCCAGTCAATAGACGCCTTGTGGCTAATTCTCAAAAAAAACCTGCAAGAAACTTTTGCCATCAGAACTTGGTCAAATGCAGATCTGCGGGACTCTCCAATGGAAAGCAAGATTCTGAGGGCATGGAACCTGAACCTCTCAGCACTAACGACGGACAGCACTTGATCCTCCTACAACACCACCTCTCCAACTAGCTGGTCCCCTCCGGCTAATGCCATCTACAAGTTAAACTTTGATGGGGCAGCCAAAGGAAATCCAGGACAAGCGGGCCTCGGAGGAATCTTCAGAAGTCACACAGGAGCAATAATGCAAATATTCTATGGCTCTCTAAGCAAAGACACCAACAACGCAGCCGAATTAGAAGGACTATGGACAGGCATATGTATTGCAGAGCAAAATCACTTCTTCCCATTGGAGGTAGAGGGAGATTCCCTTATCCTTATTGCAGCGCTCAAAGAATTCAGGCAGGCACGCCAGCTGTCAAGGTGGCCGCTAGCTGGAGGTTGTTAAGTAGACTGGAATCACTGGAGGAAAAGCTACAAAATCCCCAAAGCATAACCTTCAAGCACGTAAGAAGAACAACAAACAAAGTTGCAGATAGATTGGCCAACCAAGGGGCATCTCAGCGCATTCCATATTTCTCAGGATCTCTGGATACATTAGATGATGACAAGCTCAAAAATGACTGCATTTCTCTGGTGCAGAAGGATCTCACCCTCCCGGATGCGGGTGATGGTGGGACGTGTTGAGAGGGTGGCGGTCAAGTGGGCAGGTGGCAGCCCAGATGTGACAGATGGTACCCTGCAAGGAATGATAAAACCTCGCATGAAATCCGATGGCAGAGGAATTTAATGCCAGTCCTCTCAGCTCGAGCGAGCTGCTTGGCAACCAGTGCAATGGAGGGTATTAACGTTGGAGGGCTTGTTCATCCGGGGGATATGGTTTGGCATAAGGTGAAATCCCTGATGCACTCTGCAGAGGAAGGGGGAAGGGATCCGGAGTTCACTCAGCCTGTTTCAGAGACGGGGAAAAGCAGGCCCTGCTACTGCATTACAATTGCGCAGGTCCTCCGCACAGAAGCAGCTCCTGCGGCCTGCGTGAGACTGTAATTGGCGAATCCCGCGATGCAAAGGGAAAGGCAGAGAATGTGTAGCAGGCGAGGGGGCACCAGAGGTAGAGCCTCCACGCAGAGGCAAGGTCACATTTCGCCCTCCTCCTCCATTGAAGTCACGTCGGTGCCACATCGGTTCCAAGGCAGCAATGATGAAGGTGGCAGAGGAGCTGGTAGAGACGCAAGAGCGGAAGGAGGTCAGGAGGAATCTCCCACGCTCAGGTATCGGCTTCCCTGCCCTCAGGCTAATTCAACCCTTATTATCTCTATTACGGTTGAACCTGGTGCTACACAGGATGAGGCAATTCACGTGGCAGACTATCCTGTGCATGGGGCAGAGCCCATACCGGAATGGCAACGCCAAAGCAGAGAAGAATCCCCCATCGCGTGCCATCTGGTTCGGGCAGGAACAAGTCATTTGGTTCATGGACGAGGGTCTGGAATTGACCTTGAGCGCCCGGCCAAGGAATGCGTCCCCTCAGCCTGTCCTATGGCGCTAGCTGGTCCTAGCAAGCCGGTTCAGGAAGGGCCCTCTGGTGCGGTCATCCCTCTCTCAGACTCTGATGATTCTCTCCTATTTGGGTGTCGAGTAGAAGAGGCGCCCTACACCACTGATGAAGAATGAGCTTGCTCTTGGTTACCTCTGCTGCAAGAGCATTTCTATGTTTTTATCTTTATGTCTATGATTCGGCCAAGCGGCATCAACATCTATGTCAACATGTCGGCTGTAATTGTCTATGTGTCTGTCTGTCTGTGTCTTGGTCTGTTCAATGTCCTTATGTCTTCAGTGTCAATGTGTCGAGCCTTTGGCAAATTATCGTATTCCAAATTTTGATAACGTTCAATTTTGGGAATGTAATCAGGGCAAGAAGAGGGCTTCCAGGCAGATTTCCATAGCCTTGCCCATTGTAACTCATATGTATTTCTGATTTTTGTATGATAATAAAATTAGTCTTATTCAGAAAAAAATAAAAAAATAATAAAAAAAATATAAAAATATAAAAAAAAAAAAAAAAAAAAAATAAAAATAAAATAAATAAATAATAAAATAAATAATAAATAAAAATAAATAATAAATAAATAAATAAATAAAAATAATTAAAATAAATAAATAAATAAAATAAAAATTAAATAAATAATTAAAAATTAAAAAAAATATAAAAATAATAAATAAATAAAATAAATAAATAAAATAAATAAATAAATGCTTTGACTGCAGAGACTAGGGGAATAAAAATGGAAAGAGGAAAGAGCTCTGGATATCGCAGTAAGTCAAGAAAACGTAGATCCAAGTCTAGATCAGGGATATTTCACTGGAAATGCAGGAAGAAAGGACACCTGAAGAAATATTGCAAGTCTCGAAAGGGAAAAGAAGGAGACGCACAGCAAGAAACTAATCATGAAGCGAATGTAATAGGTGATGTGTTGCAAGATGCTTTGGTTCTTTCTATAGAAAATATTATTGATGCCTGGGTGGTAGAGTCAGGGGCCTCATTCCATGCCACACCTGATAGGAAACATTTTTATGATTATGTTCAAGGAGATTTTGGATAGGTTCGATTGGGTGATGATAAACCCTGTCAAATCATTGGAATGGGTACGATTTTCATAAAATAGCAAAATGGAAATCAGTGGCTATTGAAGGAGGTAAAGCATGTTCCAGATCTGAAGAAAAATATGATTTCAACAAGGCAGTTAGGAGGTGAAGGTTGTGTAACTACTTTCACAGATAAAACCTGGAAGGTCACTAAAGGATCCCTGGTAATAGCGAAAGGAGGAAAGGTTGGTACATTGTATTTATGCAGTGGTATTTCTAATTCTGTTAATGCTTTAACCTCTACAGGAGAAGGTACAACATTGTGGCATCATAGGCTCGGGCACATGAGTGAGAAGGGTATGCAGATTCTTCACTCAAGAAATTTGTTGCCAGGTTTGAAGCATGTTGATTTAAAATTTTGTGAGAATAGTGTTTATGGAAAACAGAAGAGAGTGAGATTCCTTAGGGTTGGGAAAGAAAAGAAGAGCGGAAAATTAGAACTTGTGCATACAGATGTATGGGGACCTACTCAGGTATCATTTCTTGGTGGCTCCCATTATTATGTTACTTTTATTGTGATGCAACTAGAAAAACCTAGATTTATTGTATTCGAAATAAATCTGATGTATTTGATACTTTCAAGAAATGGAAAGCTTTGGTTGAAAATGAGACAGGAAAAAGGTTGAAGTGTCTCAAATCAGACAATGGAGATGAATATTGTAGCAAAGAGCTTGAGAGGTACTGTTCTGAGAATAGAATTCGTAAAGAGAAGACAGTTCTAGGAACACCACAAGAAAATGGTGTGTCAGAAAGGATGAACAGGACAATCATGGAGCGTGCAAGGTGCAAGAGATTGCATTGAGTATTGCCTTTACAATTTTGGGCAGATGTTGTAGATACTACTGTTTATCTAATAAACAGATGGCCTTCAAGTTCTTTGGATGGTGGTATTCCAGAGGAGGCATGGACAGGTAAAAAGGTAAACTACTCATTTTTAAAGACTTTTGGTTGTGAAGGATTTGTCCATATTAATAAAGAAAATAGAACAAAGCTTGAGGCAAAATCAAAGAAATGTACCTTTATTGGATATGGTGTTAATGACTTTGGTTATCGCTTTTATGATTATGAAAAACATAAAATCATTAGGAGTGGAGATGTAATATTCAATGAAAAGGTTTTGTATAAGGATCAGCTGCAGGAAAAGAAACAAGAAAAAGAAAATAGAGAATACACAATGCTTGATGATATCACATGAAAAGTGATGGTGCCTGAAAATCATAATGATCAACAGCTAGAACAACAACCACAATAGCAACAAGCACCTCAAACACCTGAAAGTGGTGTTAGAATATCTACCAGGATCAATAGACCCCCTGAACGATACTCTCCTTCATTATATTATGTATTGTTGACTGATTTTGGTGAACCAGAATGTTATGAAGAAGCAGTGCAGGTAGAAACTAGGAAGAAGT
>APFE030100018.1:12707-77916 GCA_000404065.3 Pinus taeda
AAAAAGGTCGATTCTGGCAAAGTTGGCTCTCACTGTCGCGCCCCCTGGTTCTCACTGCCGCGCCCCTTTGCAGCAACTTTTGAGTGGGTTCCACTGGTCCAAATCAGGTGCAAGATGGCTCATTGGAAAGCTTGGTCTGTCTACTTTCCATACCAAGTGGAATTTCCACATTTGGAGTTGTTTTGCCCCCTCAAAAACCATTTCTCCCAAGGTCACTTTCTGCAACTCAAAAAGTGGGCAGAAAGTCATTTTTTTGATGTATTTTGAGCTTTTGGAGGCTCAAATCTCAAAATCAGGCTTCTCCCAAGTATTGGTAATTTTTCTCTTTGCATGCCCTTTCCAAAAATGCCAATTTTTCAAAATTCCGAGCAGTCCTCCAAAATAGTCGCGCTTGGAGCGCGGCGTTTCAAATGGCCAAAACCTGTAAATTGCACAAAAAATTCACAAATGACAAAATTTTCTCCAAATTTCTTGAAATTTGGGCTGAGAGTCCCCAATCAAGTACCATGCTCAGCCAAAGAGGCTTTGGCCAAAATTTGGAGTGGATCGGGCGTTTTCTTTCGTTTTTGTGTTTTGGCCAACCGTCCTTGGAGCACCTTCGTTCTCGCCGATATTTTTGACATTTCTCTCCAACCATGACACCTGTGTAAAAAGTGAAGGAGGTTTTTCTTCTTTGGCATGTTGTGGACAAAAACCTCTCTCAGTTTTTCAAAATTCATCTCAGACTGCTCTGAAACATCATTTGAGTGAAACTTGCCCCGATGTGTGAAACAAGGAATTTGGTCGAAATGAAGCGAAATGAAGGGGATAGGGGGATTCTAAATTCTTGGGGAAATTTTGGGAGTGGGGAGGGATGTTAGGAAGCAGGGGAAAGTGGAATCGCAGAGATTGAGTGAGGGGAAGGGGTCCAAAAGGGCAAATCACAGGCCAAACCTAGAAAATTGCCAGGTTGGAGCTAGAAACTAGGGTTTGTGCAAAAATGAGGAATTTGGGGAACCTGAGTGTTGGGAAGTGTATGATATGGTACTTTAAGGATAGGGGAAGGTGTATGAACATCAGGAAACAAGTTTTGCCATTGATTTGACCATCCAAGTGAAATTGGCTTCAAAACCCTAGGAGAGGGAAATGAACTTGCCAAGGCACAACTGAAGCATGAACAAGGTGTGAAATGACTCATTAGACACTGACATGATAATGAAAACCCTCTGAATGATGATACACTCAGCTGAGTGATGACATAGACTGACATTTTGGCAACTTATAAAAGAGTGAGAGCAAACCCTTGACCTAATGCCTAGTGACCAAATTTTGCTTGAAGACTCACTGAAATGACAAAATTTGACCTTGACACTTCAAAATCACTTTGTAAGAGCATATTTGATCACTGGAGGAAGGCTGGAAAGACTGACACTAACACCTGCATGAATTTCGAGTGCCACATATTCATGCAACTTGAGCCTAGTCAGGCTGAAAACACATAATTGTATTATGTATATTGTATTAATATCATAAAGGGAGAGGTTTTAAACAATATCATATATATATATATATATATAGATAATATATATTATATATATATATATATAAATATATATATAATATATATATTATATATTATATATTATATATATAATATATATATATATATATATATAATATATATTAAAAACAATAATTATTTGTAACTCCCTCATAAAAAAACCTTTTTAAGAAGTGATAATTTGGAAACTGCTTCAAGAATCGATTTTGAAACTGATCATAACAGTTAGGCAATTAGAACTGGGAACAAGAATAAAAGAGCAAAAATGAGACTTTAGTGGGGTTCAAAGGGGCACATTCATCCATGACTGACAATGTAAACAAAACATTCTCTTTGAAATCTGAAGATGAAATTGTAGTTTGATTCCAGCATTTGGAAGTTGAAGTGATTGTTTTTCTCTTGAGTTTCAACATTCAAATTTATGTATTTTCCTCTCTTCGATAGTGTGAGATGCAATTGGTACTTTTTTTTTTTCGTTTTTGATGAATTTACTTAATTGTACTCATTAAAAATAATCTTGAAGCCCTTAATGAAATGCTCCACATTTAGGAAATTCATTTATATTTTCTCAGTCTTAAATTATTCTTTCTACAAAGTTAAAGCACAGATTCTTAATTTCCTATGCCAAACTCTATCTCTTCCATTTTCTTTTTTACACCTCCACCCTACAACTCTCATAGCCTCTCTGTACATTCTACTTTGGAAAGCTAGGGTTTCAAAACTAGAAGCTTTTCTTGCAAGCCCTCATGACCTGTCCTCCCTTCCATTGGTTCGAATAGTTTTTAATTAATTTGAAGATGTCTCAGGAATGAGTTCCCCACAACCAGGAACTATCTCCTGAGAGATAACACATCCTTTGGAACTGTTCCAGGTGTTGGCTTAGTTTACGAGACATACTCAGAGAAATCCTCAGAAATCATGAGCTAACCTAGTGCCTGACCCTGAGAAGATTGTCAAGCAAAGCAAGATATCACAAAAAGGAGCATCAGGATCAGGTATGCCTAAACAATCTTATGTATCTCTGCAATAAGGGCTTGTAATTTAGCATTCACATGTTGAAAATATAAAGCCTAGCATTACTGGTGAAGAGATATTCTCAGAGATTCATAAAGCTCCTTGTTCAACAAGTTCCCCTTTGGATCTCAGTCCAAAGGAAACCTCCCTTCCAGTCCATCATATTCCTTTAGCCTTGCCAGTCATTTCTCAACTACCTACCTTTCAAACTGCCAGTATCCTTCCCTCTACCCCAGTCATGGCAGGCCCATAAGCACCTACCAAAATCGAAAGAATCATAGCTGTTAGGTAGGGACCCCTGGTCCTGCCTACTCCTTCGAATGCCATGTCTGTAGGAGAATATCAGAAATACATGCCTAATTTCACTGGTATAGAGGGAGTAACAACTAAAGAACACCTCGAGTATTTTTATAGCTATGTTGATAACCTAGATATCAGCGAAGATGATGTGTGGATGAGTGTATTTGTCCAAAGCCTTGATGGAGAGGCTAGAAAGTGGTTTAGAGAACTGACCCCTAGGTCTATAGCAGACATTGAGGCATTAGACGATGTGTTTTTAAAGCATTGGGGAGATAAGAAAGATATATTATACTACCATACTAAGTTTGGCAACCTGAGAAGGGAAAATGGGGAGTCATTGTCTGATTTTAATAAAAAATTCAATCGTATGTATAACAAGATACCAGCTGAAGTGAATCCTACCCCCACCTCTACTAAACTCACCTACGCCAATGCCTTTGATTGTGATTTCTGCCTGCTATTAAGAGAAAGAAGATGTGCTACTCTAGCCGAAATGCAAGATGCAGCCTTGGAGGTGGAATCTAATATCATGGCTGCAGAAAAACTTAAAGGACATGCTGATAGAAGGAGGCAGAGAGGTGAGTCCTCTTTTTCTTCTTCTTCATCTTCAGAACCCAAAATAGACAAAATGACTAAAATGATAGACTCATTGGCTGCTAAAATATCTAAGCTAAAGTTTGAGCAGAGTTATGGGAAAGCAAAGCTTCCTGATTCATTTGCACCTAGGAATCCAAGTCCATTCAGAAGAGCAAATGAACAATTGCAGATCATTCAGAGGGGCAAAGGGGCCAGTTAAGAATAAAGGGTTAAGGCTCTTTTCCAGAACGTAGTCATGGAGGAGTAACAATTTAATGAAGAGGATGAGATTCAGTGTATGGAAGACAAGGGCAGTGCTGCCTTTTTGACATTAGCTGCCTACAAAGAATCATTACTTAGAGACCAGACCAGTTAAGAGTGGGACAGAGAAGCTATTCTACAGATTGAAGACCAGCAAAGATATGACTTGAGGTCAAGAACGTGAAATGTCAAAGAGAATCCTACCCAGAGAGCTGTTGTCCCCACATAACAGTAGACCAGTAAACAAAAAAGACCGACAACTGATCCCATCATCCTTAAAGCACCAGCTCAAGAGGTAAGAAGCCCTGACAAGTCCCCTTCCCCTTTCAGCTTTGAATCAGAAGTCCAGAAGTTAAAAATATATGTACCTCTGATAGAACTTGTAAAGAGTGTGGTCTTTAGAAAGCCTATCCTTGATGCCCTTGAGCTGAAAGCCACACAAGCATCCAATGACTATGTGAATTTACAAGATGATAAACCGACGGTTGTGCTTAGCCCAATGACTGAACCTACTTATGACAATTCCCCATCATTTTATGTCTCCTTGACCATTCATGACAAAATCCTCCACAATTGTCTGCTGCACATAGGTGCCAACCATAACCTGATGCCTAATGTTGTCATGGAAGAGTTAGGCCTTGATATTACCAAACCTTATCATGACTTGTTCTCCTTTGATTTGAGGAAGGTGGAGTGTCTGGGGTTAATCAAAGACTTGGCTATCATCCTAACTCAGCTGCCCATGAAGAGCATGAGGATGGATATTGTAGTAGCAGATGTCACCGCTAAGTTTGGCATGCTACTTTCCAGAGGATGGATTAAGAGGTTGGGGGGAACATTACAAAATGACTTATCTTATGCCACTGTCCTAGTTTTTGGAGGGAAATCAGAAGACTGTACATGGAAGCCCAGCTAGCCTATATCACAGTGATGAGAATAATCCCACTAATCATCCCATTTACGTTGTGGAAACTAATTTTGGAGAATGTATTCTCCAAATCAAAGAATCCCATAGGGCCTCGGTGCAGCTCAAGAAATCAGTAGGCTAGGCCATGGAAGAAGAAGGGACACAGACTTGGGAGATGTTCTTTGATGGAGCCTGTTCAAAGGAAACTGCAGGAGCAGGAGTGGTGCTAGTGTCTCCAAAACAAGAAAGCACACATTTGTCTTTTAAACTGAATTTTCAGGTCACCAACAATATAGCAGAATATGAGGCTCTGATATTGGGCTTAAACACTGCAAAGACATGGGAATCAGAGACATGAAGGTGTTTGGAGATGTTGATCTCAGCATTCAATAGGTGAACAAAATGTTTCAAGCAAGGAAACCAAGGCTGAAAGCATACAGATATGAGGTATGGAGACTCAAAGATGCTTTTGATAGTTTTTGTATCTCATATATCCCTAGAGTAAAAAATCAGCTGGATGATTCCCTTGCTATGTCTGCTAGCATGTTCATCCCTCCCACACCCCCTAAATTGGTTTATGAAGTTCAGATCAAATATAGACCATCCTTGCCCAATAATGTCCAACACTGGAAAGTCTTTGAGGATGATGATGAAGTAAATAGGATTCTGCAAGTCATTGATGAATTCTCTGAAATGCACATTGACCAAGAAAATGAAACCTTAGAGGAATGTCCCCAGCCCCAACTAAGGAACAAAATTGGCCAAGACAATATTGTACAGTTGCCTAGCAATCATATACCTAAAGAGATAGTGCCTCTAGAGAATTTGTTCGACCATAACAATTTGCCTCATAAGATTGCCCAAAAGGAAGATCAGTCTGTAGCCCATAGGCATAACATAGGGAGTCCGGATCATCCAAAGTATATAAATCTATCCACCCATTTGTCTGCTGCCCAAAGTTCTGAGTATTGCACCTTCATGAAGCAATTTGCGGATGTCTTTGCCTGGGAATATAGTGACCTTAAAACTTATGACAAAGAGATCATCCAACATAAGATCCCATTGGAGAAAGACACCATTCCTTTCAAGCAGAAGCTGAGACCCATTAATCCTTTGCTCCTCCCTCGATTGAAAAAGAAATCAAGAAGTTATTGGCTACCAAAATCATAGTTTCTCTAAGATATTAAAAGTGGGTAGCCAAATTGGTAGTGGTGAGGAAGAAAAGTGGGGAAATCAGGCTATGTCTTGATTTCAAGAACCTGAACAAATGCTCTAAGAAAGACAACTATCCCCTGCCAAAGATGAAGCATTTACTACAGAAGGTCTCAGGAGCCAAGGTTATGTCTTTCCTAGATGGATTTTCAGGGTATAATCAAGTTGTTGTACATCCAGATGACCAAGAAAAAACTACATTCACCACTCCTTGGGGCACTTTTATGTACTCTAAGATGCCTTTTGGGCTGATGAATGTTGGAGCTACCTTTCAGAGAGCCATGGATGTAGCATTTGTAGGAGAGAAGGATAAGTTTTTCCTTGTCTACCTGGATGAAATAACAATATATTCCAGCAGCCATCAAGATCATTTACAGCATTTAAAGAAAGTGTTTCTAAAGTGCAGAAGGTTTGGGATATCAGTGAATCCTAAAAAGTCACAATTTTCTTTAGAAGAGGGAAAACTATTAGGACACATTGTTTCTGCTGCAAGTGTCAAGATTGACCCAGAAAGAGTGAAAGCAATATAGGCCTTGTCTGTCCCAAGATCAAAAAAGGACATCCAATCCTTTTTGGGCAAAATAAATTTTGTAAGGAGATTTATTCCTAATTTTGCAGGCATTACAAGTGATTTTATAAATGAACAAATGATTCAGTCAAAATGCATATTGATTCATGCCTGCATGAATTTCAAGTGCTACATATTCATGCAACCTGAGCCTAATCAGGCTGAAAACACATAATTGTATTATGTATATTGTATTAATATCATAAAGGGAAGAGTTTTAAATATATATATATATATATATAATATATATATAATATATATATATATATTATATATATATATATTAAAAACAATAATTATTTGTAACTCCCTCATAAAAAAACCTTTTTAAGAAGTGATAATTTGGAAACTGCTTCAAGAATCGATTTTGAAACTGATCATAACAGTTAGGCAATTAGAACTGGGAACAAGAATAAAAGACCAAAAATGAGACTTTAGTGGGGTTCAAAGGGGCACATTCATCAGTGACTGACAATGTAAACAAAACATTCTCTTTGAAATCTGAAGATGAAATTGTAGTTTGATTCCAGCATTTGGAAGTTGAAGTGATTGTTTTTCTCTTGAGTTTCAACATTCAAATTTATGTATTTTCCTCTCTTCGATAGTGTGAGATGCAATTGGTACTTTTTTTTTTCGTTTTTCATGAATTTACTTAATTGTACTCATTAAAAATAATCTTGAAGCCCTTAATGAAATGCCCCACATTTAGGAAATTCATTTATATTTTCTCAGTCTTAAATTATTCTTTCTATAAAGTTAAAGCACATATTCTTAATTTCCTATGCCAAACTCTATCTCTTCCATTTTATTTTTTACACCTCCACCCTACAACTCTCATAGCCTCTCTGTCCATTCTACTTTGGAAAGCTAGGGTTTCAAAACTAGAAGCTTTTCTTGCAATCCCTCATGACCTGTCCTCCCTTCCATTGGTTCGAATAGTTTTTAATTAATTTGAAGATGTCTCAGGAATGAGTTCCCCACAACCAAGAACTATCTCCTAAGAGATACAACATCTTTTGGCACTGTTCCAGGTGTTGGCTTAGTTTGCGAGACATACTCAGAGAAATCCTCAGAAATCACGAGCTAACCCAGTGCCTGACCCTGAGAAGATTGTCAAGCAAAGCAAGATATCACAAAAAGGAGCATCAGGATCAGGTAAGCCTAAACAATCTTATGTATCTCTGCAAGAAGGGCTTGTAATTGAGCATTCACATGTTGAAAATATAAAGCCTAGCATTACCAGTGAAGAGATATTCTCAGAGATTCATAAAGCTCGTTGTTCAATAAGTTCCCCTTTGGATCTCAATCCAAAGGAAACCTCCCTTCCAGTCCATCATATTCCTTTAGCCTTGCCAGTCATTTTTCAACTCCCTACCTTTCAAACTGCCAATATCCTTCCCTCTACCCCAGTCATGGCAGGCCCATAAGCACCTACCAAAATCGAAAGAATCATAGTTGTTAGGTAGGGACCCCTGGTCCTACCTACTCCTTTGAATGCCATGTCTGCAGGAGAATATCATAAATACATGCGCAATTTCACTAGTATAGAGGGAGTAACAATTAAAGAACACCTCGAGTCTTTTTATAGCTATGTTGATAACCTAGATATCAGTGAAGATGATGTGTGGATGAGTGTATTTGTCCAAAGCCTTGATGGAGAGGCTAGAAAGTAGTTTAGAGAACTGACCCCTAGGTCTATAGCAGACATTGAGGCATTAGACGATGTGTTTTTAAAGCATTGGGGAGATAAGAAAGATATACTATACTACCATACTAAGTTTGGCAACCTGAGAAGAAAAATGGGGAGTCATTGTCTGATTTTAATAAAATATTCAATCGTATGTATAACAAGATACCAGCTGAATTGAATCCTACCCCCACCTATACTAAACGCACCTACGCCAATGCTTTTGATTCTGATTTTTGCCTGCTATTAAGAGAAAGAATATGTGCTACTCTAACCGAAATGCAAGATGCAGCCTTAGAGGTGGAATCTAATATCATGGCTGCAGAAAAACTTAAAGGACATGCTGATAGAAGGAGGCAGAGAGGTGAGTCCTCTTTTTCTTCTTCTTCATCTTCAGAACCCAAAATAGACAAATGACTAAAATGATAGACTCATTGGCTGCTAAAATATCTAAGTTGAAGGTTGAGCAGAGTTCTGGGAAAGCAAAGCTTCCTGATTCATTTGCACCTAGGAATCCAAGTCCATTCAGAAGAGCAAATGAACAATTGCAGATCATTCAGAGGGGCAAAGGGGCCAGTTAAGAACAAAGGGTTAAGGCTCCTTTCTAGAACGTAGTCATGGAAGAGGAACAATTTGATGAAGAGGATGAGATTCATTGTATGGAAGACAAGGGCAGTGCTGCCTTTTTGACATTAGCTACCTACAAAGAATCATTACTTAGAGACCAGACCAGTTAAGAGTGGGACAGAGAAGCTATTCTACAAACTGAAGACCAACAAAGATATGACTTGAGGTCAAGAATGAGAAATGTCAAAGAGAATCCTGCCGAGAGAGCTGTTGTCCCCACATAACAGTAGACCAGCAAACAAAAAAGACCGACAACTGATCCCATCATCCTTAAAGCACCAGCTCAATAGGTAAGAAGCCCTGACAAGTCCCCTTCCCCTTTCAGCTTTGAATCAGAAGTCTAGAAGTTAAAAATATTTGTACCTCTGATAGAACTTGTAAAGAGTGTGGTCTTTAGAAAGCCTATCCTTGATGCCCTTGAGCTGAAAGCCACACAAGCATCCAATGACTATGTGAATTTACAAGATGATAAACCGACAGTTGTGCTTAGCCCAATGACTGAACCTACTGATGACAATTCCCCATCATTTTATGTCTCCTTGACCATTCATGACAAAATCCTCCACAATTGTCTGCTGGACATAGGTGCCAACCATAACCTGATGCCTAATGTTGTCATGGAAGAGTTAGGCCTTGATATTACCAGACCTTATCATGACTTGTTCTCCTTTGATTTGAGGAAGGTGGAGTGTCTAGGGTTAATCAAAGACTTGGCTATCATCCTAACTCAGCTGCCCATGAAGAGCATGATGATGGATATTGTAGTAGCAGATGTCACCACTAAGTTTGGCATGCTACTTTCCAGAGGATGGATTAAGAGGTTGGGGGGAACATTACAAAATGACTTATCTTATGCCACTGTCCTAGTTTTTGGAGGGAAATTAGAAAACTGTACATGGAAGCCTAGCTAGCCTATATCACAGTGATGAGAATAATCCCACTAATCATCCCATTTATGTTGTGGACACTAATTTTGGAGCATGTATTCTCCAAATCAAAGAATCCCATAGGGCCTCGGTGCAGCTCAAGAAATCAGTAGGCCAGGTCATGGAAGAAGAAGGGACACAGACTTGGGAGATGTTATTTGATGGAGCCTGTTCAAAGGAAATTGCACGAGCAGGAGTGGTGCTAGTGTCTCCAAAACAAGAAAGCACACATTTGTCTTTTAAACTGAATTTTCAGGTCACCAACAATATAGCAGAATATGAGGCTTTGATATTGGTCTTAAACACTGCCAAAGACATGGGAATCAGAGACATGAAGGTGTTTGGAGATACTGATCTCAGCATTCAATAGGTGAACAAAATGTTTCAAGCAATGAAACCAAGGCTGAAAGCATACAGATATGAGGTATGGAGACTCAAAGATGCTTTTGATAGTTTTTTTTATCTCATATATCCCTAGAGTAAAAAATTAGCTTGATGATTCCCTTGCTATGTCTGCTAGCATGTTCATCCCTCCCATGCCCCCTAAATTGGTTTATGAAGTTTAGATAAAATATAGACCATCCTTGCCCAATAATGTCCAACACTGGAAAGTCTTTGAGGATGATGATGAAGTAAATAGGATTCTGCAAGTCATTGATGAATTCTCTGAAATGCACATTGACCAAGAAAATGAAACCTTAGAGGAATGTCCCCAGCCCCAACTAAGGAACAAAATTGGCCAACACAATATTGTACAGTTGCCTAGCAATCATATACCTAAAGAGATAGTGCCCCTAGAGAAGTTGTTTGACCATAACAATGTGCCTCATAAGATTGCCCAAAAGTAAGATCAGTCTGTAGCCCATAGGCATAACATAGGGAGTCTGGATTCCAAAGTATATAAATCTATCCACCCATTTGTTTGCTGCCCAAAGTTCTGAGTATTGCACCTTCATGAAGCAATTTGCGGATGTCTTTGCCTGGGAATATAGTGACCTTAAAACTTATGACAAAGAGATCATCCAGCATAAGATCCCATTGGATAATGACACCATTCCTTTCAAGCAGAAGCTGAGACCCATTAATCCTTTGCTCCTCCCTCTGGTTGAAAAAGAAATCAAGAAGTTATTGGCTACCAAAATCAT
This sequence comes from Pinus taeda, assembly GCA_000404065.3. Taxonomy (NCBI): domain Eukaryota; kingdom Viridiplantae; phylum Streptophyta; class Pinopsida; order Pinales; family Pinaceae; genus Pinus; species Pinus taeda. Next base: position 23,471 of record APFE030100018.1, read on the forward strand.
AGTTTCTTTAAGATATTAAAAGTGGGTAGCCAAATTGGTAGTGGTGAGGAAGAAAAGTGGGGAAATCAGGTTGTGTCTTGATTTCAGGAACCTGAGCAAATGCTCTAAGAAAGACAATTATCCCCTGCCAAAGATGGAGCATTTACTACAGAAGGTCTTAGGAGCCAAGGTTATGTCTTTCCTAGATGGATTTTCAGGGTATAATCAAGTTGTTGTACATCCAGATGACCAAGAAAAAACTACATTCACCACTCCTTGGGGCACTTTTATGTACTCCAAGATGCCTTTTGCGCTAATGAATGTTGGAGCTACCTTTCATAGAGCCATGGATGTAGCATTTGTAGGAGAGAAGGATAAGTTTTTCCTTGTCTAACTGGATGAAATAACAATATATTCCAGCAGCCATCAAGATCATTTGCAGCATTTAAAGAAAGTGTTTCCAAAGTGCAGAAGGTTTGGGATATCAGTGAATCCTAAAAAGTCACAATTTTCTTTAGAAGAGGGAAAACTATTAGGACACATTGTTTCTGCTGCAGGTGTCAAGATTGACCCGGAAAGAGTGAAAGCAATATAGGCCTTGTCTGTCACAAGATCAAAAATGGACATCCAATCCTTTTTGGGAAAAATAAATTTTGTAAGGAGATTTATTCCTAATTTTGCAGAACTGGTAAAACACATCACCTCCATGCTAAAAAAAGGGATCAAAGATCAAATGGACTAATGCAGCAAGAAGATCTTTTGAAGCCATCAAGAGAGCTATTGTGGAAGCTCCCACTTTGATCAACCCATACTACAACGAGTTCCATATCTTCTCCTTTGCTTCCGGTGACACCCTTGTAGGAATCTTATTGCTGAAAGATGATGAGGGTTCAAAGCATCCAGTGGCATTTTTCAGCAAAACCTTAAGGGATGCTAAACTAAGGTATGATATTATCGAAAAATAAGCATGTGCCTTTATCAAATATTTGAAAGCTTTCCGAATATACATTCTACACTCCAAGGTAATTGCATATGTGCCCTCTACTTTAGGAAGGGATGTCCTAGCGCAGCCAGATGTTGATGGAAGGAGGGCTAAATGGATTGCAAAGCTTATTGAATTCAACATAGAATTGAAGCCCACCAATCTTGTCAGAGTTCAGGGCCTTGCCAAGCTAATGCTTGAAGAAAATTGCAAGATGTTGGACATGAATTGGATAAGCACAAACACAGGTGATAGATAGACAGAAGAAGCAACAGTAGGACATGACCAGTTGTTGGCTGAAAATATGGCTTCTTGTGAATGGTATTCTACAATAGCTCAATTTTTGCTAAAGTTAGAAGTTCCTCTAGGCCTTAGTTCAAGCCAAGCTAGGACTATTAGGCTCAGGGAAGTTAAGTTTTGTATTCATGAAAACTTGTTGTATTGGAAGGATCCATCTGGAATCCTTTTAAGATGTCTGGACAAAGATCAGTCTATGAAGGTCATGCATCAATTTCATTCTAGCATCTGTGGAGGACACCATTATTGGAAAACCACAACCCACAAGATCCTCAGAGCAGGGTATTACTGGCCCACTCTTTTTTTCTGGTGTCTTTTCATTTGTAAGATCCTGTGACAAATGCCAGAGGTTTGAAGGGAAACAACAGTTGAAGTCCTTATCCTTGATGCCAATACATGCTAGTGGTCCTTTTCAGCAATGGGGTTTGGATTTCATAAGGGAAATTAATCCACATTCAAGTGGCTAGCACAGATGGATCTTAGTAGCCACTAACTACTTCACTAAATGGATTGAGGCCATCCCTACTAGGAAAGTTGATCACCATGTGGTCATGAAGTTCTTGACAGAAAACATTTTCACCAGGTTTGGCTATCCACACAAATTGGTTACAGACAATGCAGTAGCCTTCAAGGCAAAAGAGTTGGTAGACATGTGCAACTTAATGGGCATTAAGCTAGTTCATTCCACCTCATATTACCCTCAAGGTAATGGTCTAGCAGAATCATCCAACAAAAGCCTAATAAGGATAATCAAAAAGCTGCTGGAAGACAACAAAAGGAACTGGGATTCCAAACTAAAGTTTGCATTATGGGCTGACAGGGTGACCACCAAGAAATCCATAGGGAATTCTCCATTCAAGCTGGTATATGGCACTGAGGCTGTATTCCCAATTTAGCTGACCCTCCCTGTGGCCAAGTTCTTGCAGGAAGAGTAGAATGAGGAAAGTGACATGGCAAAGAGGATTAGTGACTTGGCTAAAGTACATCAGATCAGAGATTAATTGATTGAAAAAGCTGCATCACATCAAAAGAGAATCAAGGAAGCCTTTGATAGAAAGGCAAAGGTGGACAATTTTCAAGTTGGAGACTTGGTTCTTAAATGGGACGCACTGAAGGAAAAGAAAGGCAATCATGGGAAGTTAGATGCTTTGTGGACTCGACCTTTTGTCATTGCTCAGATCCAAGGGAACAACACTTTCATGCTGCAAAGTATGGAAGGAGAGACAGTTTTGATGGCCCAGTTAATGGGTGGTTTTTGAAGATTTATGTGGTTTAAGGCTTTTACGCCTCAACATTGTAAATATGTTTTTTTTACAAGTTTTAGTGTACGCTTAATTAGACTCCATGCCCGATGGAACACTAGGAAATATTGTTGATCTTGTTTTTGAATGAAAAACAGTGGTCTACAGTTCTTGAAACCTCACAGGGAGGATTTCATCCCCAGAAGGAGCCAGTGTCAGCCTTGCTATGCAACGCTGAATTTCTAATGCCAGACAAACGCTAAGCCTAATTGGTGGTTTCTTCAAACGGGCCCCTCATGGGTCATTTTCCCTTTTCCTTCTACCCCGCTTACTCTCCACCACCTCCGTTTCCCTATTTGCCTCCTAAACCCGACAAAGTAACCCCCTTCTTAACCTTAGCCCCAAGTGTGAAACCCCAAATAAACCATAAAAGCATACTCATATGCCCTCGTGCGCTCATAAAACCCTCATTGCATCCCCGCCATTGATCTTCCCCCTCAATCCAACGGCTCTCGTCCCACCTGATAAAGGTGACTCGCTCTACCACTCCCCACCATCAGATCATCTCCGCTAAGATCTGATGGTCTTCTCTCATCGTGCCAACAATTTGATCGCTGATAGTGCGCGATGAGAGCCGTTTTTCTCTCTCATCCGCTACTACGTGTCGATCACTAAGTGGAATCGCTCGACTTGGGAATTTACTACTTAGCGCCTGAAAGCAGTGCGTTGAAAACCTTTACCTTCCGACTAAACCGCCCCGCCCGTTAAATGTCTGTGCAGTTTCATCGCCCGATGACCGTTCGATCCATCCTCTAAAGATCCAATGGCTCCAACTCACCCCACTCTCACCTTAGTTGGTAGCCTTCGTCGAAGCCATCTCTACCATTTATTTCCCCGATCCGACGGTCATCCTTCTCTCTCAGCCAAATCATCCACCTACCCATGCATTCCACGTCCTCGACCATTTTGCTTACCCGAAGAAGGAGATGACCAGCTCTGCCATCATTAGTCACAGTCAAACCTCCAACAACCATATTTAATAGAAAGAATGGCCGAAGGGAGAAAAGAACAAGCACAACCCTCTAACTAAATTTACTAGTCATGGACTTCACCGATACGAGCACTCCAACAGCTTAAAAGGACAACACAACACCTGAACAGATCAGATTCACCCACTGAAGCAAGCAAACATGTTCAGAGACTCCATCAAGTGGTTAAATGCAGTTGGTGGTCAATTATGACCCTTCCATACCTAAATGGCCAAGTGCCCCAGTATTGTAAACTTATAGATATCCAGAAGCAAGATGTAATCAAGGTTGGCATTTGATGTAAGGTTAAACTTCTAGAGACTATAGACATTTTGTCACTTGCAACGTCTCATCTTCATTTTCAGCTAATATAAGCTTCTTTTGTTGTTAACTTCTCACTGTCCACTTTCTTCTTGTTCTAAGCTTTTGCCTGATATGCTGTGTTCTTGAGCTCTCGGTGTTTAACACTAGATAACTGTCATCTTATCTCTGTGTTAAAGTATTGATTGCATCATTGAATAGGTTAATCAGGTCTATTTCTATCTAATGTAGGAGAGTTGTCATCCTGTCTTTGCATTAATAGATTAGATTTACAGGTTTCTTTACTAGTTGCAGCTGGCCATCACATGGTCTTGTGCATCTGCTGGTGCAGTTAGTATTCCTCATATTCACCTTATATCTAAACTGTGAGCATTGGTGGTCTAAAGCCTTGTATTTTGAGGGTGCTCATGCATGTCTGGAGTGAAATATAGTGAAATTGGTTATCTGGCTTGAACCAAACCATCATTCCTTCCATTAAACCTACAACAATAGTTGAATTTATATGTTACCAGACATCTCTAAGCTACAACCTAGGAGAGTTTCTTGGAATCCTAACAGGCACCATTATCTACTTCAAGCATTTTTAATCCTTCATATGATTGTAAGATTGTATTTCACATTGATAAAGCCAAATCCCCTCATTATTTTCATTTGTATCCTTCCAAATCCCATTTTCAATCAAGAATGTTGTCATTTGAAGGTACAATTTTTATGAAGGTGCATCCACCTATATGATGTCCACCCAGATATTGAAGAAATCAGGGTCCCTTCATAAAATCCCATTTATAATCTCCCTTATGCATATGATGGAAGACCTTCTCATCCTTAAGGGTTGTACTAGAACTATCCCATCCAAGTTGTAGGTAAGAAATTCATACTTGACGTGGATGTTATTGATGACCACTTATATTATAACCTTCTCTTAGGTTGTAGCTTCATGTATTCCATGAACATGATTTTCTATTCTATTTGCTACACCATGATCTTCCCTGACAATGGGAATATTTTCACTCTTTACTAACTCACTTATTACAGTCACTATACTTAGGTAAATATTGAATTTGTAATTTCATCCATGTTAGGGAACCAATTAATCACTTCTATTTTGGACATTATCTTAGTGGTCTATAAAGACTTTGCCTTGCTTCGTGCATACTATGGTCCACCTACTATGAATACACCAAGCTGATCTTAAGTTTGTATGGTGTCTTCCTCCAAAAATTCTCAAAGGCCCAAGGTTTCCTCTTCACAATCGACTCCTTATCATCCTACCCCTTGATTTGTAAACTGTTGTGGATATTCAACTCCATAATTCATCACAACATATATGTTAATAATATATTAAAATACTGTATTGTTACACTATTATAGTTTTACTAAAATTCTATATCTATAGATTCAATTTTAATTAGTGCATGCATGCAAATGGAAATTATAAATCAAAGTAGATAACAAAAAAAATAAGCTCACACACACACATAAGACACAAGATATGCTCTCCGGGAAACCCTTTTGAGAGAAAACCCAACTGGAAGATGAGGTCGCTTCGCTCTCTTTCTTTGTTTGGAAATATGGCTGAAGGTACAAAGAAGTAATGCCTCTAGCCCATGGGCTACTGAAGTGCACATACACTCTCTGTGTGCTCTACCTCCTACCTCTCCTGGCTATCTTTGCTCAAATATGGAACAAAATGCTCTCGAAAGAATGGAATTCCTCTTCCTCCTAGTGGCCCGTCTATAACACTGCCAATAAAAATGGTCCCATGAGCCAATTCCTCCATTTTTTCCACTCTAAATGCATTGAGATGGATGAAAAACAATATAATGATCAAATTATGATCATACCTCCCCGATTTGGGAAGATTTTGGTCCCCAAAAGCTTCTACTGAATGAGGTGAGGAAACGTTTCCTCCACCTTTTCTCTTGTGTACCATGTAACTTTGCTTGGAAGTTGTCCCATCAACATAATATGCGAAATTTCATGCTACCCCTATCTTGTAGTTCTAGACCTCTTCTGTAAAATTGTATCTTCTGTCAACTCTGCCTAAGCATCTAGTGCCAAATACTCCACAAAAGGTAGGACCTTTTCCTCTTCTTGAGCTAGCATGGAAGGCTCATAAAGTTTCAAATTCTCCACATTCACAATTGAGTAAAAGCAAATATATGGTGGTAAACTGAGTTGATATACATTATCACCCACCTTTTCCAGTATCTTAAAGGGATCATACCTCAAAGCCTTGATTTTCTTACCAGGACCCTGCAACCTCTCCTTGTTCAACTGTAGCCATACTCTGTCTCCCACCTTGAATGATTTCCATGTTCTATGTTGATCATGCCCAACCTTATACTTATGTTGTGACTTTTGTAGTGTTTCTTGTACCTATAGATGGATATGCCTGATCTTATGTATACATTTTTCAGCCCTAAAAGTGTCTCCTATAAGATATTCCCTCGTTCCTCCTTGCCGCCCATAAGCAATATCCAATGGTGAAGGTGGAAAATATCCAAAACAAGTTTCAAATGGGGACTTTATTGTAGAAGCATGGATTGATATGTTGTAAGAATGTTGTATATAAACCAAATTTTCATCATAGGTCTTTGGATGCTTATTTTTGTATCCCCTTAGAAGCTGCACCAAAGTCCTATTGACTACTTCTATCTGCCCATCAGACTATGGATGGAATGATGTAGATCTCTTCAACTTCATGTCCATGTTCTCCCACAACGTAGTCTAAAGTGCACTGAGAAATATTGTATCCCTATTTGAAATGATGCTCCTTGGTACCCCAAAGTGCACCCAAATTATCCAAAGAACAAGTTTACTACTTCTTTCCCACTAAATATGGTGGTTTTACAAGGCATCGGAACACACATATTGCTGAACCTGTCAACTACCATGAACAAGTAGTCATGTCCCTTCTTGGTTGTCAGTAAAACTCCCACAAAGTCCATGGAAACGCTCTCCCAAGGACAAGTAGGTACATGTAAGGGATGATATAGACCTTTTTCCCTATTACTAGGATTGCTGGTACACCAAATAATGGATCCTCTTCTAAACCCAAGTACCTGATCTTGCATCTTGGACCAATAGAAATACCTCTACAAGTTAACCACAATCTTCCCTACACCAAAGTGCCCCACAACTTTGGAGGTTATGTTAACACTCAGGTTGTTCCCTTTGACTCCCAAGGGAATACGGCCGAGGTAACCACAAACCAAGCTTTGGACTGTAGGTCCTAGCTACCAGCAGTCAGAGAGAGCTCTCTCTTTGGGATTTAGCTTTGTTTAAGATATTATTTTAGGCTAGATATGATGCACATTGGTTTTGATTTGGATTGGTGGGATGGTTGATCCATTCAAACAGAGTTGGCATGCATAGTGTAAGAAGTTCAAACCATTGGGCATGGAGTCCATGAATGTGAACTAAAGGGTGTGTTTTCTTTGGTAGAAGAGGGGAATATGGAGCAGGATAACTACACATGGCACAATGATTTATGCTGGAACAAGGATGAAATGGAGGTCAGGGGATGAGAGGCAATTAAGGATCTCTCATCCAGCCAAAGAGGGAAAATGGATGAAGGCTAAATAGGAGCAATAAAGAATTCCTAGACAGCATTCATATGATGAAGGAAATAGCTTAAACATGTTTAATTAAAAATGCATATTCATCACTGTTTCAGAGGAAAACATAGAAAAGTTACAAGAATTGAGCACAGAGGGCATGAAAACTAGTTCTGATCTATTCCTTTTTCGTGCAACTTAGATTATGATATTATAGATGATACAACTACATATAAACTGATAAACAATGGGAGGAAATACTTATTGAACCATGAGCAAGCACGAGAATTCCATATCAAGTTCTTCAGCCATTAAATGCACAACCAACCAGTTCAGATGTAGGCGTTCCAACAATCTTTGGTTACAGAAGTTCTTAATATTTACAGCACAAATCTCAAATGAGAGATCAACCAAACAACCCACCAACCCTTATTACATTGTTCAGGGCTGTATTTATAGGCAAAATATCTACAAAAATCGATCTGATTAACCTAACTTCTCTTGCAAGTAATGTAAAAATATCTATCTAATGCTGCGCTAGGGGCAGCTGCTTCAAAAAATGAGGCTATCTGGCGTCCTTAGGTAGCTCTGCTGTCCAATCTGCAATTACTGTGCCGTCAGTCTCTTATCTGCACCTCTTAGTTGGTTTTGCTGCTCTTAGGTGGCTCTGATGTTTATTAAATCTAATATGCCTCGGTTTAATGGCCTTTAACTCTGTTCTGGTATTCATTGACTTTGATGGAAGCTTTTAATGTTCCTCTGCTTTGATATTGTCGATCTGATACTCTTTGCCGCTTCACTGATACTCTTTTACTTGAATCTGGGCTTCATCTTTCCTCTGATACTCTTTAAACTGCTAAATCGCCCCTTTTTATCTCTTTCTGGAAAAACTGACTGCTGCAAACCACGCGCCGGATGAGGCTTTCTATTTTGGCCCTTTTCCCATAGCGATGCGCGATTAGCACTAAGTGCTAATCATGCATCAAAAACTACCTCAGTTTTTGCTTCCGGGCCTCCTAAGCTGCAATTTTGCCTTTGCGCGCTTTTTCTTTCGGTGGATGATGTCAGCATGATTTCAATGGTACGGAAGATGATGTCAGCATGGGGCCCAGTACGACGGATGACATCAGCATGGTGACATGGCAGGGTGACGTGGCAGGGTGATGTGGATGATGACGTCAGCAAGTGACAGGGCGCGGGTACAGTACAGTGGCAGGCGAGGTGGCGGCATCATCATGCGGTGACGTAAGCAACAGGGGAGGGTGGTAAGCGGTTTGCGTCGGACCGCCTTTGGTACGGGAGTGGTATGTGTCAGGGGCGGCCCAATGCAATAGGCGGCCAATAGCTGTCCTGGTGTACGACGGTGAAACCGTCGACCATCGGGTACTATCGTACCACTACGAAGGGGCGCCCGATATGCATGAGGGTCGTCGGATCTGTGGGGAGTGACCCGACGGTGGACGGGGGGGTAAGATGATCGAAGTTTAATAAAAATGCACGCGCGATAAACGTTAATTATTCGTGGCCTCGGTGGATTTTGGACTTTGGGTTTACGAGTTAAATGCACGCTCGGGGTCATGGTTATTCATTGATCAAATATCAATGAAATCCAAATGTTATGCATGCACGGGGTGTGGTATAGTTTGGTGTGTGGGGAAGGGGTTTTAGCATGGTTATTTATTTAAACAGAGGTTAAACAAATCCCAAGGGAAATGAACACGGAAGGGCTAATACTAAGGCCCCAAATAGACCTAGTATTTCCCAGACTTTATATTTATATAGCTATATTGCTATAGGGTGGGATATTTAATATTTTTAGGTTTTTTATATAGTTTCTTGTAGAATGGGGGGAGGGGAAATGATTTAAGGAGCTAGATAATAGGGTTAGATGTTAATATGAGGTCTTTTGAATGAAAAGGAGGGGATGCATGCCAAGTTATGGAAACTTAAGCATAGGGAAATGAATGGATTGTGTAAAGATTAATTTTTACACAAGAAATGTGGCTTCTTCTCACTAAGTCAACTCAGATGTCAACTTGGTTTTTAACAAGGATGGAGTGAAAACTGGATTGGTTGGGCAGATCCCAAGGTCCTCAAGGGGATGTTAGTGAGTGATTTGGGAAATAAGAAGAAGGGGGAGTTAGAGATGCGTTGCTTGATCTGATCAAAATGGAAGAGTGCCTCAAAATTGTGATCTGGATAAATATAACATTTGAAAACATGAAATGGACCACATAGCTTGATTTCTGCAACTACAAAACTACTTACCCAGCCTACTTTACCTAGCATTTTTCTTCTTTTGGTTTGGGTGCACTTGAACTAGGAAACCCAGCTTTTCAACTTTTTTCTTTTTGACTGTCCTCCTATCTACATCTATACTTATTTCATCCAGGGGCTCAGAGTAGGTGTTGAGCACCCTTGCTTCTCTACCTATCTAAGAATCCGCCAAGATTAAGCTGTTTGGACAGATAATGATTCTCTATATTCTATAACAGGAAATTGAAATCTAGAGAGACCAAGGTTAAGCTGTTTGGACCTCCCTTAACTGTGAAATTCTTCAAAAATGGAACAACTCATCAAAATTGGAATACAGCAGAGGCACTTAGGCTAGCAGACTCTCATGGACACTTCTTTGGCCTTAGTAGCAAAAATATGGAACATTGCAGCCTGCAAAGCATGACATATTTGGCATGTAAAAATGTCAATCATGAAAGATGAATACCTGCTATGAGCAGGAGGCTAACAGGAGCCTCTCTAATCAACTACAATCACTCACATTTAGGAACACATAGCTTATCCAACCTATAAAGTAACCTATCTTGAAAATGGTAGTCAACATTGTTGTCACCATCATGCACATGTATCTGACTTTGCAACTGTTGATACACCTCCTTGAAGTCGTCATCCTCTGAATATGCTTCCCTGTATGCATCATGGGTGAATGGCTCATGTCCATAAGAGTCCCCAAAGCTGTAACATTTGATGTGGGTGGACTTGAAGGCATGTTGGCCAACTTGTTTGTGTTTCCATTCTTATACTTGATCACCAAATGAAACTATTGTGAAATCCCCATCCACTTGTAATGCTTGGTTTGTTGTAGCTTACTCTGTCCTGCAAGTACTGTAACAACTGGTGATTTGTGTGGATTATTGTCTCCTTTCCCATCAAATAATGCTTCCAATTCTTCTCATCTTACACCATGGTATATACCTCCTTGTCATAGGTAGGGTAGTTGAGAACTACCCTATGAAATACTTAAGAATGGTAGCAAATGAGGCTTCCTCCCCACATCAATACAACTCCCATAACACACCCACTCACATTTTTCTCCACTTCAAAGGGTCATTGCAAATTTGGTAATGCTAGAACTGGTGCTTGGATGATCTTCTTCTTTAGCTCTCTGAAATCCCTTTGATGACCTTTTCCCCACTCGAAAATCTTACCACTTGCTGTTATGGTGTGGAGAAGTGTTGCTACCACTGAAAATGAGGCTATGAATTTCCTTAGGTATTGTCATGCCCCAATGAAACTCCTGACCTTAGAAATATTAGTAGACACTAACCATTTCATGATAGGCTTCATCTTGGAAGGATTTATCTTCAACACTCCATCGATCACATACCCCAGATACACTAAATATTGTTGTGCAAACTCGCACTTCTTGAGATTTTCTAGCAACTGGAGCTTCTTCAATGTTTCCAACACCTGCATCAAATGTGAAATATGGTCCTCCAAGGTAGCACTGTATACTAGTATATCATCCAAATAGACAATAACAAATTAATCTATAAAGGGGCACAATACATCATTCATTAATCTCATAAATGTAGCTAGTGCATTACATAGGCCAAATGATATGACTAACCACTTATACAAATATTCCCTGGTTTTAAAGGTTGTCTTCCATGTATCTTCTTCTTTGACTCGAACTCAGTGATATCTAGACTTCAATTCCAGCTTGGTGAAGTACTTTTCTTGCTTCAATTGATCTAACAATTCATCTATCCATGGCAGAGGTATTCTATTCTTGAGCGTGATTTTTTTCAATGCCCTGTAATCTATACATATTCACCGAGTCCCATCCTTCTTCGACATAATGACGATGGTTAACCCACACAGAGATGTACTCAAATGAATGACACTCTTTTCCAACAATTGATGTAATTATTTCTTCACCTCACTTGCTTCAATAACAAACTACCTATACAACCTAATATTTAGCAATGGGGAGTCTAGCAATTGTTGGATCTCATGCTCCACTTCTCTCTTAGGTGGTAACCCTTTAGGCTATCAAAATACATCCTTGCATTCCTGTAACAACTCCTCCAATTGTTGTTTCTATTTCTTAGTACACCACTCTAGGGATACCTTACCTCTTATTGACTCCTATGCAGACTAACTTTCTCTTAAAAATAATAAAACATACTTCTTGCTAGAACTAATCAATTTCTTGGCTTGGTTGGCACTTACTAGTGAAATTTCCGACTTACCTTTGTGCACGTTGATGATGAATTATTTTCTATCCTTGGTGAGTCGATATTCATTGGTTCTCCTCATGAATATTGCATCATGCATGTACATGTATGGATTCCCAAACACAACTCCACATACATCAAGGGGAACCACATCTAGATCTACTTCATCAATAAAATCAACACTCATAGAAAATATAAATTTAAGATGGTTTTTGACCTTCATCTCTGCATACTTATTTACCCATCCCAATGGATATGGGTTTGGATGATCAAGAACTTCTAGCCCAAACTTCTTGACCAACTCTCCCACAATGAGATTCACCTCCAATATTGAGTCAAACAGAGCATTAATCTTTGTCTTCTTGACCTGTATCTTTATATGGAAGAGTTTGGTCATTTCTTTCTCTTCCTGTTGTTGAAGGCTACTCAAATTCACCTCCTCATTTCTTTCTCTTCTTGTTGTTGAAGGCTACTCAAATTCACCTCCATATGTACTGACGTACAGACCTGTATTGGCGTACATACCTGTACTAATGTACAAATGATCTTCTCATCCACATCCGAGCTACTTACAACTTGGTTGCTCAAATCAGTGGTCATGAGATTATTCTTCTTATTATGTTTCTTCTTGTTCTTCAAGTTTAGCTTTGGATGCAACTTCCAACACTTCTCCTTTGTATGGCCATCAATGTTGCAGTGGTTGTTGGGATCTTTACATTGGTGCATTTTGGCTGTCATCTTTTTATATTTTCCCATTTTTGTCTTCTTCTTCCCCTCCTTAGAAGCTTCCTATTGCTCCTTCTGCTTCAATCCACTTGATTGTGCTCTTTTCAGGCCTATGTTCTCCTAGTATTGTTCCTATACACAAGTCTCGTCCACTGATTTGGGCTTGAACAACATCACTTGCTCAAGAAGATGGCAATGCAGATCCCCCAAAAAATTGAGGAGTTCATCTGGGTTCTTTGAAGAGATACCCAACATTATAGCCATCTTTTTGAGTTTCGTGGTGTACTCCTACACACTTTTGCTAGATTTTTGCCCGAAGTAATGCCACCTGCTCCATTGGTCCTCCATGTACCCAATGGGATAAAACTGTGACTTAATGAGGGTTTTGAAATCCTCCCACTTCGTCACTAGAGGTTCTCCCTCCAACCTCAAGGTTTCTGTGTGGCTCTCCTACCAACTCAGTGCATGGCCCTCTAATTTCAGTCGAACGAATGAGATCCTTTTCCCTTCCTCAATCTGATGGACACTTAAATACTTCCAATTGCTGCAACCAGTGGTTTAGATTCAAAGTGTCGATCTAGCCTTGGTAAAACTTGATATCAAATTTTGTTTCCATTTTAAAGAGGGACTATGATTGGTTCATGACACTAGAATTGGGTTGATATTTCTTGAGTAGTTTCTTCGAAGGGTTCTCCATTTCTCCCTGATCTCCTAATCCCTGTTTTAATTTGTCCTCTACATTCAAACCCCCATATTCTCCAAATATCACTAGCATGTTATTCAAGGCCACCAAATTACAGTCGATATCTCCGACTTGTTGTTCCAACACCTCTGCAACATCACGAGGTTCATTTACAAGTTCGTCAACTGTGATTAGGGTTTTATGATTTTTAGCTCTGCCAACCTAGATCCCTACAATCTCCATAAAATACCCAAATAAACCGGCTCTAATGCCAAATGATCCGTAAAATTTCATGGAAATTCCACTAGAAAGTTTGTCACAATAGATCTATTAATAATATAATAAAATATTGAATTGTTACACTATTACAATTTTACTAAAATTATAGATCTGTAGATTCAACAGTAATTAGTGCATGCATGCAAATGGAAATTATGCAAAAAAGTAGAGAATGAAAAAATAAGTTCACATACACACACACATAACACATAAGATATGTTCCCTAGGAAACCATTTCGAGAGAAAACCCAACTGGAAGGTGAGGCCGCTTCACTCTCTTTCTCTATTTGGAAATATGGCTGCAGGTACAAAGAAGTGGTTAATTTTGACTGCTTCAACTCTTAAATAAAGTTACAATATATAACCTTCTAGAGTCGTTTACATCATAAAAACGTGGTTAGCCCCTTTTCCATGAATAATGGGGGCTGACGCAAAATCCTCCTGAATTATAAGTGTGGAAACAGGAAGGTCAATTTATGAGTGGAATAACTTTTGCATACAAACTTTAATTGACGCACTTCTTGTGCTATTGGAAAGATATCTTTGTGTAGAACAAATTAAATGCTGCACATTAGAGAGACAAAGTTTTACCCCCAAAAAAATGTTGTTTGATGCCTCAAAACACCCTCGTAAGTTTTCAGAACCTGTTTTTGCAAATTGGGTCCTAACAGAAAAAATAGTCCCATGAGCTGATTCCTCCACTTTTTCCACTCTGAATGCATCGAGATGGATGAAAAACATTATAATGATACAATTTCGATCACACCTCCCCATTTTGGGAAGCTTTTGGTCCCCAAAATATTCTACTAAACAAGGTGAGGAAATTTTTCCTCCACATTCTCTCTTGTGTACCATTTAGCTTTTCTTGGAGGTTGTCCTTTCAACTTAATCTGCCAAAGGTCATGATACCCATTTCTTGTATTTCTAAACCTCTTTTTCAAAACTATATCTTCTGTCAACTGTGCTTGAGCTTCTGGTGCCAAATCCTTCACAGGTTGTAGGACCTATTCCTCTTCCTGATATAGCATGAAAGGCTCATAGTGTTTCAAATTCTCCACATTCATAACTGAGTAAATGCACATATATGGTGGTAAACTAAGTGAATAGGCATTATAAACCACTTTTCCAATATCTCAAAGGGACCATACCTCAAAGCCTTGATTTTCTTATCAGGCCCCTGTAACCTGTCCTTGTTCAACTGTAGCCATAATTTGTCTCCCATCTTGAGTAATTTCTATGTTCTATGTTGATCATTCCGGGCCTTATACTTATGTTGTGAATTCTGCAATGTTTCTTGTACTAATAGATGGATCTGCCTAATCTTCTCTATAAAATGTTCAGCCCTCAAAGTGTCTCCTGTAAGATCTTCCCTCACTCCTCCTTGCTGCCCATATGAAATATCAAATGGTGAAGGCAACAAATATTGAAATCAAGTTTCAAATGGGGACTTATATGTAGAAATTTGGATTGCTTTGTTGTATGAATGTTGTATATAAACCAATTTTTCATCCCAAGTCTTCGAATGCTTCTACTTGTATCCCCTTAGGATCTGCACCAAAGTCCTATTGACTACTTCTGTCTGCCCATCTGTGTATGGATGGAATGTTGTAGATATCTTCAGATTTGTGTCCATCTTCTCCCATAGGTAATGGATGATATATATTCTGTTTCATGTTACTAGGCTTGTTGGTACAACAAAGCATGCATCCTCTTATGAACCTAGCTACCTTCTCTTGCATCTTGGGCCAATACACATAACTCTACAAGTTAGCCATAGTCTTCCCTACACCAAAGTGCCCTGCAACCTTGGAGGTGTGAGCCTCTCTAATCAACTGCAATCCCTTACCTTTAGGAACACATAACTTATCCAACTTGTAGAGTAACACATCCTAGAGATGGTAGTCAACAATCCTATTTACATCATCCACATGTCTCTGACTTTGCAAATGTTGATACACCTCCTTGAAATCCTCATCCTATGAATATGCTTCCCTGCATGCATCATGGGTGAATGGCTCAATGTGCATAAGAGTCCCCAAAGTTGTAATATTTGATGTGGGTGGCCTTGAAAGCATGTTGGATAGGTTTTTTATGTTTCCCTTCTTATACGTGATCACCAAATGAAACTACTGTAAAAACCCCATCCACTTGTATTTCCTGGTCTGCTGTAGCTTACTCTAGGCCTGCAAGTACTGTAGCAGTTGGTGATATGTGTCGATTATAGTCCCCTTTCCCATCAGATAATGCTTCCATTTATTCGCAGTATTCACCATCGTATAAGTCTCCTTTTTGTAGGTAGGGTAGTTAAGAACTACCCCATGAAATACTTCAAAATGGTAGATGGCCCATAACCGTGATGCTGACTGTTGATGAAGTAGTAGGTGCCTACATAGCCAGGGGTGGGAGGGAACATCTCCAAAGGGAACCCACTCTGAATGCTACTCTAGATATAAAAACTAATTTGAAATGGGCATAACTCGGTCAATATAACTCATAATCTTTATTATAATCTATTTTTCAAAATAGAATGACCATTCTCCATCTTCCCATGTGATTGAAATCCATATCTTGAAATTATGGAAACATAGATTCGTGTTGCATTGTCATAAAAGTTCTGAAAAAATAGATGATTTTAAATCAGTGATATCTCCCTCACATGGACTCTGATTTAGCCGATTTTTTTGTTTGAATTTGGGTATTTTTTAGAAAGGAATCCAAATCTCTTATTATTATTTTATAAATTTTGTACCAAAATTTTTAGATCTAATCTGCAAACTCTCTGCCCAAAAAATCCTTACAAAAAAATGAAAAAAAAAAAAAATTCCTCTTTGCTCAAGAAAGTGCTCTATGGAAGTCGTAGCATGTGCTTGAATTTTGTTGAAAAAAATTGAAATTGAAATATGCATCAAAACCTCATTCCCATGGAGCCGTAACCTGAATCTGATACCAATGATCTAGATCTTGGGGGGGGGGGGGGGGAGGCCCCAAGATCTGAAATATTGAAATTCCAAAAGAAAATAGGAGAAAACACATTAAACAAAACAACCAAGGAACTTTTTATTAAAATAGAGAATAACCGTAAAAGCTACATTGTGGTGGACAATATGTCCTTTTACAAAATGAAACTTGTTACTTATAGTATTTTTTTAGTTATAATACCACAAGTAAATTCCATTGGTGGGTAAATACCATGGGTGGATCTCACTTACAATACCATGGCCGAATGAATATCATTGGTGGATGTCGCTTACAATACCATGGGTAAATTACATAAGTGGATAAATATCTTGGGTGGATGAATACCATGGGTGGATTCCACTTACAATACCATGGGTATATTCCATGAGTGGATAAATACCAAGGGTCAATGAATACCATGGGAGGATGCCAATTTCCATTTTGATAATTTACCCCCCAAAAACGTCGTTTGATGCCTCAAAACGCTCTCGGAAGGTTTCACACCCCATTTTGCCAAACTGGGTCCCACAGGTAAAAACGGTCCCATGAGCCGATTCCTCTATTTTTTCCACTCTGAATGAATCAATATGTATGAAAAATAATATAATGATACAATCCAAATCAATCTTCAAACTTGGGTTTGTAGGGCATCCCCCCTAGACATTATCCTTTTGGCCAAATACCCTTCCTATTTCCATTGTATCGAATAGTAAGCACTTTAGCTATGGCCAAATTGAATTTCCCAACCTCACCTTGGGGATCCCATTTTGGTAGTTAGATCCTCTTTCCCCCACACTACCCTCTTCTCATTCTTCTTACCTGGTTTTGTCACATGTTAGGTCCATTGCTAATATCCATGCAACTAATTCAATTCCTATACAACCCCAATCGAATCCTTCCCAAACTAGGAAAGGAATTGAAAAGATGGGGAAAATCCAAGAAGAGAGGAGCCATTAGTGAAATAGGCCAAGTTTTGGCCACCCATAACACCACACCTAAAATCCTACCTTCATGTGCTTTATGCAATCTCCCTAGTCATGCTACAAGTAACTGTCATTTTCTTCCTGAGCCTAAGTCACTTCTTATAGTGGATGACATGGAGACTAATCCTCCCATCCTAGTGGTTAAAATCCCTCATATTTAACCATACATATGGCTAAATCATTACACACAAATAACCCTTATGCTCTATGCAAATTACAACCATTATTCTCATCATTGTGCCAAACTACCTTAGTTTCATGACACTTTGGCTATTGTGAGAGAGTTGAATTCTGCTTGTAGTAGAGCATACACCCTTGTAGTTAATGACCTAAAAATTCATAATCAGAGGTTCATCTAGGATCCACATCAACCTATAATTGAGATTGGTCCTATCATTGTACCTACGGATGAGAACATCATACAAATCCTTTAGCTTTCAAACTCCATGGGGTTGAATTCATCATAATTTTTTTTTTTTTTATTTGCATATATCATAGCATTCTGTGTATGCCTTTTATCACTTCAATATCAAAATTTATGCAGTATTCATGTACTAGTCTTCAGTATACCCATGAAGAAATCGTGTATGTGAATAATCCTTCTCATTCCCATGACATTGAACTAGGGTTCCTTTCCCATTATTCCACCACTTTATCTGGTAGTGATGATTCTATGGTCACTACTATTAACTCACATGAAGACATTCTAAAGTCCCATATCACTATACATTACCCTTGGGATGTTCCACCTCATCATTCCTACTTCTTATCTCAGCAACCCACTGCCTCCAACCAATGTGTTGTTGAATCGCAATTGTTTTTGGAGGAACATTTGTCCACTATATTTAAATCCACTCCTTAGTATGGTGACACCTCTTTGTGAACCCATAAACCGAGTCCTTTGAATCACATACACTACAAGGAAAAAACCATATAGTGGATGCTTTTGCAGAAGCCCCTATAAAAATAGCCCAAAAATTCGTTTTTAGCAGAGGTCACTAGCAAAGTTGGGTAGGTAGATGTTTTAGCGGATGTTTTTTAACGGTGCGTCTATAATACACTAACACATTGGTGCATTATTATAAATAGATGCACTGCTGCTTAATAGCATATGATGCACCATGACAAATTTATTTTTTATAGAAATAAAAAGTAGTGGCGTGCTAAGTAAATAAGGCACACTGGTGTGTATACTAATCCATAGCACCGAAAAAGGGTTAAATTTAAAAAATAATTGGTCATAAAATTGATTTTTCCTAGTCCAATGCAATACTCTCATGACATGCCATTGCATAAAAAATATGTGCACTATTGTGGGGTATTTAATTTAAAAATAACGCTACACTTATTATATTACATGCACCGATGTCGTTAATTGAACTGAATACCCCAATGCTTAATAGAAAATTGTGCACCATTGCAGGGTTATTTTTTATACAAATAAAAACAACGGTGTGCTACATATATAAGGCACACAAGTGTGTATACTATTCGATAGCACCAGACAAGGGTTGAATTTAAAAAAAATGTCGGTCGAAGTAAAATTCATTTTCACCATTTCAGTGCTATACTTGCACGAAGCACTAGTGAAATAACTGTTTATGAAATCCCATGTGCGTAAACAACATAGTGCATCGTGGAAGAGTTTTTAATTTTAAAAATGTCAGTTTGCTTCTTAGATAGTACACACCTGTGTTGTTAATATAACTGTACAACCTAATGCTTAATATACAATCATGCACCGTGGAAGGGTTAATTTTATAAAAATAAAAAATAACGATGCTTTGAGTAGAATAGGCGCACCGGTGCATACATGACTCAATAACACCAAACAAGGGTTAAATTTTTAAAACATGTCGGTTGTAAAATTCATTTTCACCATTTCAGTGCTATATTTTCATGAAGCACTAGTGCTATCCCTATTTATGAAGGCTTTGGTGCATAAACAACATGGTACACACAAAAGAGCTTTTAATTTACAAATGGTGGTGCATTTCTTATAAAATAAGTAGTGGTACAGTTAATAGAAAAGTATTCTTGGTAATAGACAAGCATACTGTGGCAGGGTTATTCTTAATTTATAATTTATATGGGTTAAAAAGATCATAATTTATACCTTTTGGACACTATACATATGCATTGTTAAAATGATTCCTTATCATGTAGCCTTATCGCTTATTATTACCAAAATTTTGTATGATATACTCTTGTCAGCATTGCATTAAATATTGATTGAAAACTATTTATACAAAAACTCAAAACCTCAAAAAGTTCGGGTGCACTCTTTTCTACATTTTGAAATCACTTTATATTTTATGGTCTAACATGCATATGGTTAATCAATTTGGAATCCTGGAATATTGTTGTGAGACTGAAAATGGTGTCCTCAAAATTTGAAAAAGTTGTTGAATTTCACCATGATCGTATTCAACTTGCAGTGGAATCTTATTGTGAGGCCAACGACGACACCCTCCAAATTTGAAAAAGATGTTGAATTGCGTACTCTAACTATTTGACTATTTTTTCAATGAATTTTGTTTTAAATTTGTGAGGAAATTGTCTAAATTGTAATTGGGTATAATTTGTGTGTTTTTGAAGCTGCTAAATATTTTTTATATATTAAAATTATATTAAAAGACATAATTTTATTGTAAATTATATTTTCAAAATTAAAAAACGAGGTCTTGGATAGACAATGATTGGGTGCTCTGTGTTGTAGCTCATTCTGGCATAGCTAAAATATCAAATATCTTGAAGAAAGTTCCAACACAATATTAAATTTTGCAAAATTTGATGGCACCTAATAATATTTTCTAACAACTCTACAAAGGTAAGACATTCTTGTTTTTATGAAAAATGATAAGAATGATGAAATACCTCCTGGTTTCATTTCAAATGTTTGGAAAGGGCAACATTTTTATGGGATATATTTAATATGAGTTTTTGAGATCATGTGATGGAGGAATTCTGCCATATATGCTAGGATTATCATTCACTGTGTATTATGAATTTTGGTTTGAAATCCTATTGGAAATGCTTGAATACTAGACCCAAGCAGTAATGAAAGACATGGACACAGACTTTAGAACTTTGTGGATGTAACCCCAAGCAAATGGAAAAACCTTCCAGCTCAAAGAATACAAATGATATTAGCCATTTGTTCAAGGAGAGCATCTCCATTTCTTTTAATTCCAACAGTCAATT
The DNA here is from genome assembly GCA_000404065.3 of Pinus taeda. Lineage (NCBI taxonomy): Eukaryota > Viridiplantae > Streptophyta > Pinopsida > Pinales > Pinaceae > Pinus > Pinus taeda. The sequence goes on from APFE030100018.1 coordinate 44,186, forward strand.
CACCTTGTTCTTTCCTGGTGTTTCAAAGGGTAATCCAAATTCAAACTTGAGGAATATTTGGCTCTTTATGAGCAACCTTGAGCCCTCAAAATTCATGATTAAAGGAGAATTATTTAAAAGTTTCTAGGCTCAATTCACAAGTTGTCTTTGAAACCTTAGAATTCGAGCATCGAGAATCCATAGGTCAACAACCATATTGCTCCAAGGTCTATCGTTGAACAAATATATTCCCCAAAGGAATCTCACACACAAGGTATGAAGTGAAAGATGGTCTCACTAATCATTGGCATGACATGTCAATATATGCTCACAACCTTGGGAAAAATAAACACATCAAATACTTTCCCTTGGTTGGTATGGGACAATCTCCACAAAGGTTATTTTAAAGGGAGGGGTTATGACTGCCTTTTCAATTTTTCTAAGTCATAAACTAAATGCTAAAATCGACCAAATCTCGTGCTCATACAAGGCATTAAAAAAGAGAAGACTCCACGGGTTGCACAATGCGTTGATTGAGAAGAGAGAGGCTATAGTTTGTGAATATCCCTGTTTCTTTATACAAGATATTTTTCACTAGCATGAACAACTCAAGGTCTTCTACAAGAAAATTCTGCAAATTAAATACATGGCAGAGAGCACCTCAAAAAATTGATGTAGTTTCTTTTGTTTCAAAGATAAAACTTGTTCCAGGAAAGACAATGTAACGCCCTCCTCCACATCCACCCAAGTAACCAGGCCAACTGGTGTAAACATGAGACGAGAGGCTACTATGATCAGATTTGACCTCCTAGGTAACCTTAAGGAAGTGGAATCAATGAAACATCACACATACTCATCCAACATCATCAACAAAACCCTCAAGAGACAAGTCAACCACTCAAAAAGCCTGTCCTTGGGTGCCACTGCTATTCTTGACCTCTTAGACCATAGTCACTCTCATACTATGGGCAAGGAAGCAACCAAAAACCTAAAGTCTCTCTCATAGGCCTGCCTGCTAGCGACTGTGAACTAAAGTTGCCAATTTTTTGCCAACGACCCTGGGATTTAAGCCATTTTTCAGGCCCAGAGCCCAGGCCACTGCCCAAAATGGAATGATAACTTAGAATCAATAAAAGTATAGGGAAACAATGATGAAAAATCAATAAGTTGATCAACACCTTAACCAAACCCCTACTAGTCATGACAGGCATTTTGTCAAACTTATCATCAACATGTAACCTAGAAGTGTAAACAACAGAATTAAGTGTAGGGATCTCATACTTATCTGAGAATCACTATGAACCATTGTCCCCTTATGCCAATTGTTGCATTATCCTCTATTGGGTCATAAACACAATATCCATTCATATTCAAGTAAAAACATGTTGAGATCCATACATAGTTGTTGTCATAAAATGTGCATATATCGCATAATAGGAACAAAAATACAATGAACATATCATCCATCAAAATCCATATATACATGAGTACATTTGCACATAGAAATCAAGGGAATAAATTTCTCATTAATGAATGCAATCAACCAACCAGATATGGGACTACCACATTCCACCCGACCATAGAATGGCTGAGCCAAATCTCTCTTCAACCATTCACCCCTATGCCATATTCCAAGCATGAATGTGGGGCTCAAACTAAAAGAACTCAAGATTGGCATATCGAGGCTAAGCCACCTCACCCTCATCAATAGAAACTAGGCTTTACCATAATCCATCCCGGATCACTAGACCTTCACAATGAACATATCATAACAAGATTTACTGTGATCTCCACCTGATCACTAGGCCAAACAAGCATGGATTCCACCATATTTCTCCACCTACACATGAGGAATTTTTCTTGTCTCCTAGTCTCTCAAGATTTACTGCAATCCAAACCTGGATCACTAGGCCCTAAACCCAAACCCACTCTCCTGGCTTTACCGCATATCCCAAACCCATAATTACTAGGCCCAACAAAAAGAAAACTACATCTTGGCTTTACTATATATCCTACCATTCATCAGCAAGGATTCCTAGGCCCACCGACGAAACACAATCCTAGATTTATCGCAACCCATAGTCTGGCTCAAGGGTCACTAGGCTAGTGGTTTTACCGTGATCCACATTCTGGTTCAGGGACCACTTGGCCATGTGGTCTATCATTCAAAGATCCACCCCACTCAGCTTGGAAACCATTCGACAATCCATCTCAACCAAAACATGAGAACCCCATCACACCATGGCTATCCAGAAATGGCAAGGCTAGGCTTAAAAACAATGTTACACCTGGAAAAACCCATCCCATGATAGAAAAGAACCACATGTAATGCCATGCATTCCAAATCTAGCAAGGAAAAGACACATTCAAGCCGATACCTGCAATGAAGCCTATTGTAGTTGCTTGATCCTTCCTTTCCCTACTTGATATTTGCTTCCTCTTGCCTTCTTTTCCTTTCTTGCTCCAATGCCAAAGTGCTCCAAGAAAACTCGAAGAGTCCAAGAGTATGAGAGAGAGAATAATGGGAGTGATCCAAAATTGAACTGACAAAAGGTTACCAACTGATCCTCATAAGCCTTTTTATGAATCAGGCCTCTATTTTCTTCATTTTCCATTATTTTCCTTCATTTTCCTTCTCACATGCAACTTGTGACCTTTCACCTCCTTGTCTCCTAATTTCCTTTATTTTCGTAAATAATTGTGCCAAAAATTCCATTTTTCCTTTCCAAAGCCTTAGCCATTGCCTTTTCAAATTTCCTTAGCCATAAACAACCAAATGCACAGCCCCTAAGATGGCATGCCCAACATTCATCTTCGAATAAGTGACCCATTCATCTGTGGTTATTGTTTTTAACTTCTATTACATGAAATTTTCACCAGGGATGTTATAGAACCCTCCCCCTTGGGGGACACCGTCCTTGGTGTTCAATCACACATATACCTCAGCAGCCTACTGAAAGAATACATATTCCTCATGGAGCTTTATAACACAACTCGATGCAATCTTTACAATGAAAGATCTACACAAGAGAAGAACATCATGACAACATGACAACATACTGCATAGTGGAGCTTTATAACACAACTCATTATGGTATTTATAATGATCATCTTGCTGAGTGCCAACTCATATAACAGCATAACATCATGATAACATAACTACATGATATCATAATAACATGACACCCATACTGCATAGTGGAGCTTTATAACATAACTCGTTACGGTATTTACATCCATAGACGGGTGTACATATAACAACATTATAAAAAATATAGATACCAAAACATATGCCAAATCATATACCAAAGCATATATCAAAACATATAATAAACAACATATCTAAGCATATATTAAAACATCATATAGAGTATATCAAAAAATCATAAATATTATATCAACCACCATAAAGAAAATACCAAACCATCATAAATCATATACCAAACCACCATAAAGCAAATACCAAACCACCATAAGAAAATACGAAACCACCATAAGAAAATAACAAACCACCATATCAAGTTTCTTTTCCTCAACTGACAAACAAGGAAGGATACATAGCCTGCATTTGATCTACCATCTCCCATGTATCTTCATCAGGACTAAAGTGCTTCCATTGCACTTTAACTTGTTTTATTGCTTGGTTCTGGAGCATGAGAAACTTTTTCTGCAATATACACTAAGGCTCTGGCTGGAATTCTCGATCCGGTTCCACCTGCAACACAGACTAGTCAATTACATGATGAACATACTTAACATGTTTCTTAAGCAAAGATACATGGAAAACATCGCGGACTTTCACTATCGGAGTCAGTGCAAGTCGATAGGATAATGGCCCAATCCTCTCAATAATACTGAAGGGTCCACAAAACCGTGGTGCCAACATGGCACATGATCCAATCCACAAGGAGGTCTTCTTCGATTTGATGCGCAAGTACATGTGTTCCCCAACCTAGAACTCCTTGAACAACCTGCTCCTATCTGCATAACTATTCTTCCTATCCTATGCTACCTTTAGCTTCTTCTTGATCACTTGCATCTCTTGTTCCATGTATGCCAACATATCTGGTCCAATCAATACCCTGCTAACTGGATCACTCCAACTGATAGGAGTGTTACAACTCTGCCCATACAATTCCTCAAAAGGACTCATCCTCAGAGACTCCTGATAATTGTTGTTTGCAAACTCTACCAAAGGGAGATACTCTACCCACTTCCGCTACTGATGCATCACATACATCCTCAACATGTCCTCCAATATATTGTTGACCCTCTATGTTTGTCCATCTGTGTGTGGATGATAAGCTGTGCTGAAGGCCAAATCGGTGCCCTAACCTACAAATAACTCCTTCCAAAACTTGGAAGTGAACTTTGCATCATTTTCTGACACAATCTTCTTTAGAACACCATGTAGTCTAACCACATTTGTGATGAACATTTGTGCCACATCACTAGCTAAAAGCGTAGACTTCATGAGAATGAGGTGTGCAACCTTTGTTAACCTATCCGTAATGACCATGATGGAATCACGTTGCTTCATTGTCCTTAACAGCCCTGTAATGAAATCCATGGAAATTACCTCCCATTTCCATTCCAGAATCGTAATCAGCTGTAGAAGTCCACCTGGATACTTATACAATGCTTTCATTCGCTAAAAATCAAAACATCCAGCCACAAACTCTGCTACATCCCTCTTCAAATTTGTCCAATAGTAATATCTCTTCACCGTTGTCAATGTCTTCTGATAACCGGGGTAACCTGAATATGGTTTCACATGAAACTCCCTCAACATCATCGTCTTGAGCTCACTACTATCTGGTACATATATCCTGTCTCGGAACCTGACCAATCCATCTGATGTAAGATGATAATCCATGCCCTGCGCACTTGTACATGTACCTATACCTGTACTACGTGTATCTATACCACTACATGTACATGTACCTACACATGTACCTGTACATGTACCATGACCTTTACCTATACCTGTATTATCACCCTGCTGCAACCTGTGCACAATCTCCATATATCTAACATCCTGTTGTCCTGCCTACAAGATCCTCTCCTGTAAGTTTGTCCCATAGGAGCTCATATCTTCCAAATGATGTACCTATATCCGTCTACTAAGAGCATCTACCACCCTGTTTTCCTTACCTTTGATGTATCAGATCTCGAAATCAAACTCATTGATCGTGGTCATCCATCTAGCCTACCCGTCATTTAGATTCGGCTGGTCAAACAAATACCTCAACCCAATGTGATCACTCATAAGCACAAATTTCCTGCCAAGAAGATAGTGCCTTCACATCTTTAGTGCATGTATAATCACTGCTAAATCAAGATCATGTTTTAGGTAGTTCTTCTCATGCTCATTTAGTTTTCAGGAATCATGACATACCACTTGTCCATCCTGCATAAGGATTCCACCAAGCCCTCTCTTACAATCATCTGTGCATACCACAAACTCTTTGTCCAAATCTGCAATTTGTAGTACTAGTGCATGGGTCAACAACTAACTAACTTCACACTCCTTTTTCCATTCGAACTTCTTACCTTTCCTTTGCAATGATGTAATGGGATAAGAAATCTATGAGAAGTTCCTGATGAACCTCCTATAATATCCCACTAGACCCATGAATGATCTCACCTCATCCACATTCTTAGGAGCTACCCACTCCATGATGGCCCTTATCTTCTCTAGATCTACTGCAATTCCCTCCTTAGAGACAACATGTCCCAAGTAGTGCACCCCGGTTTGAAAGAAACTACACTTGGTGAGCTTATCATACAACTGATGCTCTCTCAAAAACCTCAATGTTGTTGTTAAGTGCTCGATGTGCTCTTCCTAATTTTTATAATATACCAGTATATCATCAATGAACACAATAACAAACTTATCCAAATATGGATGCAACACACTATTCATCAAACACATGAATGTAGCTAGAGCATTAGTTAAGCCAAATTGAACAACAACAAATTCATAATGCCCATACCTAGTCCTAAACATAGTCTCATAAATATCCTCCTCTTTGATGCGTACTTGATGGTATCTAGATCTCAAGTCAATCTTAGAGAACACTACTACTCCCTTCATTTGATCGAACAAGTCATCAATCCTTGGTAAAGAATATTTGTTCTTGGTAGTCACATTGTTCAACTCCCTATAATCAATGCATAATATGAGAGTACCATCTTTCTTCCTCGCAAACAAGACCGGTGCACCCCATGGTGATACACTTGGCCTAATGTATCCCTTGTCCAACATTTCCTTCAACTACAACATTAAATCAGCCAACTCAGGTGTGCTCATCTTGTAAGGTTCATTAGATGTTGGTGCTGCCCTTGGAACTAACTCAATCGAGAAGTTTACCTCCCTGATTCCATGGACAATCTCTCTTAAGGTGTTCCTTGCCACATGCCCAACACTCCAATTGACCATTACCAACACCTCTATGTTTCTGTTGCAACTCATGTCCCTGTCTAGCAGCATTAAATCTCTTCTGTGGTGCCACATTTTTTTCGTCATCTACATGCTGATCCTTTGTCCGCTTAGGCTTCCATTTAACTTTACATTTGTCCTTTCCTTTCCATCCATGCTGAGATTCATTCTTACGCTTTGATTGTTCATAAAAATGCTTGAGTTTCCCAATAACTTCCTCAAGTGACCAAGGTTCATCATATTCAATCTGATCTCTAAATACTAATGGAAAACCACTAACAAATCTCTAAACTTTAGCCTTGTCATTAGTAAGATACGATACATACCTCAATAGTTCCAGAAACTTGGTCATGCACTCTTCGTCTGTCATTGATCAAATATTTAAATCATAGAATTATTTTTCCTTACTGTCATAGTACCTTTCTAACCATTACTTCTTCCTTAAAAGTCTCTTGAACTCCTGCTAGCTCAAGTCATTTGTCCTGATTTCCCGCTTAACATCTTCCCACCAGATTTCTGCTTTATCTTTCAAGCTGAAGATAGCTATTCTAGGCTTCATGTTATCTGTGTACTAATGAAACTCAAATAATTTGTTCATCCCAAGTATCCAAGCCTCTACATCTTCCGACTTCTTCACATCTGCGTCAAAAAGGTGGTTTTGCTTTCTTGAACTCATCTGGAAAGTATTCCCTATCATTCCTCCTATACAGATGACCACGATGATGATCATGATGTCTATTACAACCAGAACTAGAATACTACATGTACTCACTGCCCCTCCTTTCTAGAGTATCCAACAACATACCATCTCTCATTGTATCATATCTATCTGACCTATATCTACCAGGAGATCTACTACCATATGCCCCATTAGTTTTATCCTCATGTCCATGGCTGATCCGAAGCAATCCTTGTCGCTGCAAGTCTAAAAAATTGTAAAGAAGTATAACATTCACTTATGCCTACTTCTCTTGTGCCTGTATGATCCGATCATTATCCGCCTTACAACTCCTTATCTCTTCCTTCTAACTTCTCATTGTAATTGCCAAATCTGAAGAGTTCCCAACACCATACTACTCTTCAGATTCATAGGGAGATTCCTTATAGTCAACCATCTTGCTAGTCATTTGATCTTTCTCTTCCTGCAATGCATAATATGTCACATAAACCAAATCACATTAAACCAACGTACCTTTGTATAGCTTAGGGAGGATACCTTGTCTGCAAGATCAACAAATCAACGTGATACATGTATAACATAATCATAACAACATATCGACATACACAAATGTATCAACACATAAACATCACTCTAACTAGGATCCAGTCATCAATGCATGGAAACAACCGTTACTCCATTATACACATTGCCACATGCAACCAACAACATGCACAAGCAATGCCTAACCAACTACACATACACATAAACACATGTAGTGGAGCATAATCGATCAATCCTTGTAATAAACCTACAAGACTGATACATGTTCAAAATGTAACCTAACATACAAGGATGTAAGTAGGCGACATAAAATTAACATGTAAGTGACAAATAACCATATACATTCAATCACATACTCATGTCAAATACATTCTGAAAGATCAACATCAAATTCTCCATGATAACCATACTAGAACCCTAATCAATCATCAAGAAAATGTAACAAGTATATAAGTGTAAGAGACATACATGCAACTGACATGCATGCATGAACAACATATTCAACCCATCCAGTCCTAGGTTTGAACCATGCTCTAATACCACTCTGTAACACCCTCCTCCCACGTCCACCCAAGTAACCATGGCAACAGAGGTAAACATGAGACGAGAGGCTACTATGATCAAATTCGACTTCCTAGGTAACCTTAAGGAAGTGGAATCAACAGAACATCACACACAGTCATCCAACATCATAAACAAAACCCTCAAGAGACAAGTCAGCCACTCAGACAACCCGTCGTTGGATCCCACTGTTGTTCTAGACCTCTTAATCCATAGTCGCTATCATGCTATGGACAAGGGAGTGACAAAAAACCTAAATTTTCTCTCGTAGGCCTGCTAGCCAGTGATTGTGGACTAAAGTTACCAGTTTTGTGCCAACGTCCCCAGGATTTAAGCCATTTTTCAGGATTGGAGCCTAGGCCACTACCCAGAATGGAATGATAACTCAGAATCAATAAAATTATAGGGAAACAATGATGAAAAATAAATAAATTGATCAAGACCTTAACCAGAGCCCTACTACCCATGCCAGGCATTTCGTCAAACATATCATCGACATGTAACCTATAGGTGTAAAAAATAGAATTAAGTGTAGGGATCTCATACTTATCTGAGAATCTCTATGGACCATTGTCTCCTAATGCCAATTACTACATTATCCTCTATTAGGTCATAAACACCTTATCCATTCATATACAAGTAAAAACATGTTTAGAGCCATAAACACAATACAATAAACATATCAGCCATCAAAATCCATATATACATCAATATATTTGCACATAGAAATAAAGGGAATGAATTTCAAATTAATGAATGAAATCAACCATCAAGAGAATTGAGATGGGATTACCACGTTCCACCCGACCATAGAATGGTTGAGCCAAATCTCTCTTTAGCTATTCACCCCCGTGCCATATTCCAAGCATGAATGTGGGACTCAAATCAAAAGAACTCAACTAGGGCATATCGAGGCTAAACCACCTCACCTTCATCAATAGAAACCAAGCTTTACTGTAATACATCCCGGATCACTAGGCCAACACAATGAACTCATCATAACAGGCTTTACCATGATCTCCACCGGATCACTAGGCCAAACAAGCATGGATTCCACTGGATTTCTCCACCTACACCATGAGTAATTTTTCCAAACCCGTATCACTAGGCCCTAAACCGAGACCCACTCTCCAAGCTTTACTGCATATCCCGATCCTAGGATTATTAGGCCCAATGGAGAGAAAACCACCTCTTAGATTTACTATATATCCAAACATTCACGAACAAGGATTCCTAGGCCCACCGAGGAAACACAATCCTAGCTTTACTGCAACCCACAGTTTGGCTCAGGGATCACTAGTCCAATGCCTTTACCATGATCCACATTCTAGTTCAGGGACCATTAGGCCATGTGGTCTATCATTTGAATATCCACCCCACTCAGCTTCAAATCCATTGGGCAATCTAGCTCAACCAAAACATGAGAACCCCATCACACCATGGCTATCTGGAAATGGAAACGATGGGATCAAACACATTGTTACACCTCGAAAAACCCATGCCATGATAGAAAAGAACCACATGTAATTCCATGAATGCCAAATATAGCAAGGAAAATACACATACAAGTTGATACCTACAATGAAGCCTATTGTAGCTACTTGATCTTGCATTTCCTTACTTGATCTTTGCTTCCTCTTTCCTTCTTTGCCTTTCTTACTCCAATGCCAAAGTGCTACAAGAAAACTCTAAGTGTCCAAGAGTATGAAAGAGAGAATAATGAGAGTGCTCCAAAACTGAACTAACCAAAGGTTACCAAATGATCCTCATAAGACTTTTTATGAATGAGGCCTCTATTTTCTTCAATTCCCTTATTTTCCTTCATTTTCCTCCTCACATGCAACATGTGACCTTTCACCTCCTTTTTCTCCTAATTTCCATTATTTTCATAAATAATTGTGCCAAAAATGCCATTTTTCCTTTCCAAAGCTTTAGCAATTTCCTTTTCCAATTTCCTTAGCCATAAACAACCAAATGAACACCCCCTAAGATGTTCTACCCAACATTCAGCTTGGAATAAGTGCCCCATTCGTCTGTGGTTATTGCTTTTAACTTTTATTACATGAAATTTTCACTAGGGATATTACATACAAACAACTAGACTGATATCCCGATGGTTAATATTCCTACAATCGTAGTTGATGCTGTTATAGATTCATATTCCAATATAAAAATGGTAGAAACTAGTAATTTGGAGATTATGTCGACTAGAATTGTCAGTGCAAATGTGAAACCTAATTATGCCAAAGAAATTGCTGATATGATATTATTCAATCGTATAAACAAGGTTCTGTGATTCGTACTTTGAATTCTTTTGTCTCCCCTTGGATAATGGTGTTGATATTCCAGCCGAATTTGTCGACCTCCCATAGGTTCGAGCGGGTTTTTGGGGTTCATTCCGTCATACCTATATTATCTAATGTGTGTATTGATATTTCTATCTGATCCTCACCTCTTCACCTTCCTTATCTAGAATTTTGTTTTGGGTCATTGAAATTTTGTATTGGGTAGCCAAAATTTTACAAGTTTTGCATTTGTCCTTATTCCAATTATGCTATTTGGTTTGTTATTTTCTTATTCAAATTTCTTACAGTGGTGTTTTCGGTCCTCTTTCGGTTAAAAGTCATGTCATGCAATCTGTGATTGTTGCTGTAAGGAATTTTGATGCCACGGGGAGTACTGCTATGAACCGGTATTACCATCAATAGTAGAAGCAACAACATCAGTCTAGAAATTATTGGCAACAAGGCTCTGATGGGTGAACAATGGAGAAGGATTATATAAGGGAAGGAGAGGCTCGCTTTGATTCCTCCAAATATGATACAGACAATGCTTTCCCATATTTTGATCTTAAATTGCTGAATTTACTAGGACACTTTCAAAAGGATTTTGAGGGAGTTGATTCAACTAATATACTAGGGTACTCTCATACAATATTTGCTAGGAATTCCCAGAACCCTAAATTTGGATATTATGGCTCATTTTTACCAACAGTAGAGAAGTCTCCTTCAAGATTTCTACAATATAAATCTCTCATGTCAGTGTAGAACTACAACTTGCAAAAGCCCACAAACAATGAGTCTATGATGAAGACTGCTAGACCAGTAAATGTTGATCCACCTTCAAAGTTATGTTCAATTGCAAAGGGAAGTTCATTCGAAACAGGAGCCAGAGAAGTGAGAGTAGTTGATTTTGGAAATAGAAGTTTAGCAATGAATGATGTGAAGGTTGATGAAGCATTTTCCATGAAACAAGGGCCAATACCTAGTAATTTGACTAGTGAAGAAAAGAAGAAATTGAAATTACGTTTTAAAGTGAATTCTGACTCTCTTTCCAACCATAAAAATATTGCAATTTACACTGACTTAGGCCTTCAACCTTCTACTTCTCCATCACTTAAAAGTAGTGCCAATAAAAGTCAAATTGATTTGACTGAAGCAGAGAGCCTACCTGATTTGAGTTCTTTTACATAATGAAGAATGCTAGTAAAAAACCAATCAACAACACATGGTTATTACATCCTAAAGCTCAGTCATTTAATGAGATGCTAGTTACTAGGCCATGGTTATGTGAAAAATGAATTCAAACTTGTATGATGAACTCATTTCAAAGAAAATAGATGCTCTGAAGGGTGCACGGGTCATTCAAGTTTTTGTAGATGCTAGACACTCTATTGCAATAACAAGAAATTTTCATTGAGTGTAAGAGGAGTTTGATCCTTTACAGGCAACGTTTCCTATCCCTTATAATTCGAAAGATTAAAATATTTGAATATATCCAATGGCATTGGGAGTAAATGCATCTTTATAACTTTGCATAAATGTCAATAGTTAAAGGTTCAGATCATTCACGCCCAGGTCCAATAGAATCACGGGAGGACAAAGTACTTGAAGTTTAAGCCAAAAGGTGATCCTATAAGCGGATTCGTCAAAACTACCCAGGAAGAGATCAATGACCAAGGTTTGTTACATCATCACCCCTCACTACTTCAAGAAACTGTTGTTGGGTGTGGAGCCTAATTATCTTCTATATTGAAAGGTTTCAACTGGATGTAGGGGGTCCGAGGGCCAATGGTCCCCCGGCGGGGGTTCGAGGGCAACACCCCCGAAGCTAAAAATAGATGTAAAATTGCCTTGTAAAAGTCTAGTAATTTCTAGTCAATCTGGGCCGTTAATTAGGAGGATGATCTGACGGTAGAAGTTATGTTTAATTTACAGTTGTTTTCCCTAGAAGGAAACCCCTCACTATATATGAGGGAATTGTATTGCGTCTATGTATATATGTATTCTGAGTGAGGAAAAGGGAGGAGATTGAGATCGAATAGGGAGTTACAACGGATCTGGTATAGGTTGTATCTCTTCATTTTGCTCGATAATATAATAAAAGAAGGACTGGTTTTTTCTCCATGGACATAGCCCAAACTGGGTGAACCACATATATCTTTGTCTCTCTTGTTTTATGCGTTTTCTGCATTTATATTTCTTCAATATTTTATGTGTTCCACTTCTCTATAATATATAATTTTCTAAGAACTGGTATTAGAGCCGAAGGTCTATTTGGCTGATAAACTCACAAGAGAGAAGGGTTCCTAGTTCAAGTGGGAGCAATGGCAAAAGATGGTAGGTTTAGGGTTGAAAAATTCAACGGCCATAACTACCAACTGTGGAAAATGCAGATGGAAGATTATCTGTATTAGAAATATTTGTACCTACCATTGAGCAGAAAGACAAAGAAGTCGACGAGTATGACAGACACAAAATGGAATATTCTCGATAGAATGGAACCTGGAACAATACGGTTGTGCCTAGCGGTGTCGGTAGCATTTAATATTTCAAAGGAAATGACAATAGAGGGTTTAATGTTAGCATTGGCCAAACTATACGAAAAACCCTCGACCTCAAATAAGGTATTTCTTATGAAGCATTTACTTAATATGAAGATGTTAGAAGGTGGATCTGTTGTAGACCATTTAAATGATTTTAATACAGTTACAAGTAGTTAAGTTCTATAGGGGTAAATTTTGATGATGAAGTTAGGGCTTTTTTATTCTTGTGCTCATTTCTAGAAAGTTGGAATGGTTTAGTTATGGCCATTAGTAACTTTGTCTCTAGATATAGTACTTTAAAGTTTGATGATTTTGTCGGTGCAATCCTTAGCGAGGAAATGCGACGGGAAAAGAAGGAGACACGCAGTAAGAGACTAATCATGAAGCCAATGTAATAGGTGATGTGTTGCAAGATGATTTGATTCTTTCATTAGAAAATGTTATTGATGCCTGGGTGGTAGATTCAGTTGCCTCATTCCATGCCACACCCAATAGGAAACATTTTTATGATTATGTTCAAGGAGATTTTGGACAGGTTCAATTGGGTGAGGAGAAACCCTTTAAAATCATTAGAATGGGTACGGTTTTCATAAAACAAAAAAATGGAAATCAGTGGCTATTGAAAGAGGTAAGGCATGTTCCAGATCTGAAGAAAAATCTGATTTCAATAGGGCAGTTGGGAGGTGAAGGTTGCGTAACTACTTTCACAGATAAAACCTTGAAGGTCACTAAAGGTTCCCTGGTAATAGCGAAAGCAGGAAAGGTTGGTACATTGTATTTATGCAGTGGTATTTCTAATTATGTTAATGCTTTAACCTCTAGAGGAAAAGGTACGACATTGTGGAATCATAGGCTTGGGCACACGAGTGATAAGCGGATGCAGATTCTTCACTCAAGAAATTTGTTGCCAGGTTTGAAGCATGTTGATTTAAAATTCTGTGAGAATTGTGTTTATGGAAAACAGAAGAGAGTGAGATTCCTTAGAGTTGGGAAAGAAAAGAAGAGTGGAAAATTAGAGCTTGTACATACAGATGTATGGGGACCTGCTCAGGTATCATCTCTTGGTGGCTCTCATTATTATGTTACTTTTGTTGATGATGCAACCAGAAAAACCTGGATTTATTGTATTCGAAATAAATCTGATGTATTTGATACTTTCAAGAAATGGAAAGCTTTGGTTGAAAATGAGACAAGAAAAAGGTTAAAGTGTCTCATATCAGTCAATGGAGGTGAATATTACATCAAAGAGTTTGATAGGTACTGTTATGAGAATGGAATTCGCAAAGAGAAGACAGTTCTAGGAACACCACAAGAAAATGGTGTGTCAAAAAGGATGAACAGGATAATCATGGAGCGTGCAAGGTGCATGAGATTGCATGAAGGATTGCCTTTACAATTTTGGGCAGATGCTGTAGATACTGTTTTTTATCTAATAAACAGAGGGCCTTCAAGTTCCTTGGATGGTGGTATTCCAGAGGAGGCATGGACAGGTAAAAAGGTAAACTACTCCTTTTTAAAGACTTTTGGTTGTGAAGGCTTTGTCCATATTAATAAAGAAAATAGAACAAAGCTTGAGGAAAAATCAAAGAAATGTACCTTTATTGGATATGGTGTTAATGACTTTGGTTATCGCTTTTATGATTATGAAAAACATAAAATCATTAGGAGCGGAGATGTAATATTCAATGAAAAGGTTTTGTATAAGGATCAACTGCAGGAAAAGAAACAGGAAAAGGAAAATAGAGAATACACAATGCTTGACAATATCACATGAAAAGTGATGGTGCCTGAAAATCATAATGATCAACAGCTAGAACAACAACCACAACAGCAACAAGCACCTCAAACACCTGAAAGTGGTGTTATAAGATCTACCAGGATAAATAGACCCCCTGAATGATACTCTCCTTATTATGTATTGTTGACTGATTCTGGTGAAGCAGAATGTTATGAAGAAGCGGTGCAGGTAGAAACCAGGAAGAAGTGGGAGCAAGCCATGAAAGAAGAGATGGACTCCTTAGCACATAACCAGACTTGGGACATAGTCAAGTTGCCTGCAGGTAAAATAGCATTGCAGAATAAATGGGTTTACAAGTTGAAGGAAGAAGATGGAGGTAGAAAAAGGTATAAAGCTAGACTTGTGGTGAAAGAGTTTGCACAGAAAAAGGGTATAGACTTTGATGATATATTTTCTATTGTTGTGAAAATTACTTCAATCAGAACTATTCTAAGTCTAGTAGCAGCTGAAGATTTGCATCTTGAGCAATTATATGTAAAGACAACTTTTCTCCATGGGTATTTGGAGGAAGAGATATATATACAGCAGCCACAAGGATATGAGGTAAAAGGGAAGAAGAAACTAGTGTGTAGGTTGAAGAAGAGCTTGTATGGCTTAAAACAGGCTCCAAGATAGTGGTATCTAAAATTTGACAGGTTTATGTCTGAACAAGGTTATACTAGATGTCACTCTGATCATTGTGTTTATCTCAAAAGGCAAAAGGATGGCAGCTATATTATATTTTTATTGTATGTAGATGACATGCTTGTTGTAGGTTCTAACATGCAGGAAATAGATGTGCTCAAAAGGAAATTGGCAAACTCATTTGCAATGAAGGATTTGGGTGCTGCAAAACAAATCCTTGGTATGAGAATAACTAGAGACATGAAGAGTCACAAATTAACATTGTCTCAAAGTGAGTACATAGAAAAGGTGTTAAAAAGGTTTAATATGCAAAATGAAAAACCAGTTAGTATACCTTTTGCTAGCTATTTCAAACTTAGTAAGGAGATGTGCCCAAAGACACAAGAAGACATGGATTATATGTCTAAAGTTCCATATGCATCAACAGTTGGAAGCTTAATGTATGCAATGGTCTGCACAAGGCCTGATATTGCACATGCAGTGGGAGTTGTAAGAAGGTATATTGGATGGTGGTGAAGTGGATTCTCAGGTATTTGAGAGGTACCACAAATCAAGCATTATGCTTTGGTGGTTCAAACATTTCTCTACAGGGATATGTTGATGTAGATATGGTGGGTGATAGAGATACAGGAGGAGCACAAAAGGTATGTGTTTAACTGTAAGGTGGAACAGCTGTCACTTGGTCTCAAAAATGCAAAGTGTTGTTGCAACTCTCAACATTAGACGTAGAGTATGTTGCTACTAACAGGCTAGTAAAGAAATGATTTGGTTACAAAGGTTTCTAGATGAATTGGGTAAGAAGCAGGAGTTGGGCAGGTTATACAGTGACAACCAGAGTGCCATAAATCTTGCAAAGAACTCTACATTTCATTCCAAGACTAAACATATACATCTCAAGTACCATTTCATACGGTCAGCATTGGAAGATGGACAGTTGAGGCTGGAAAAGATACACACTAGCCAAAATCCTACAGGTATGTTAACAAAAGTTGTAACCAGGGAGAAACTGAGATTCTGCTCAGTTTCAATTGGTCTTCAAGTATTATGAAGAAGATGATAAACAGCCAGGTCCAAACTGGAGTCATTGTCTAGAAAATGAAGCAGCGGTGGAGTTGCTATAATCAGTCTCCAAGTGGGAGATTGTTGGGTGTGGAGCCTGATTATCTTCTGTATTCAAAGGTTTTAGCCGCATGTATACCCTAGGAAGATTGTACACCCCTCCACACAGGGGGGTGGGGGAGGGGGGTTGTCCCCCCCACGAGGGTCCGAAGGGGGCTAATCCCCCCCGCGGCTGGAGGGGTTCGGGGGCAATGGTCCCTTGACAGGGGTTCGGGGGCAGCGCCCCTGAAGCTAAAAATAGATGTAAAATTGCCTTGTAAAAGTCTAGTAATTTCTAGTCAATCTGGGTCGTTCATTATGCGGATGATCTGACGGTAGAAGTTATGTTTAATTTATGGTTTTTTTTCCTAGAAGGCAACCCCTCACTATATATGAGGGAATTGTATTGCGTCTATGTATATCTATATTCTGAGTGAGGAAAAGAGAGGAGATTGAGAGCAAAGAGGGAGTTACAGCGGATTTGCTTTTGGTTTTATCTCTTTAGTTTGCTAGATAATATAATAAAAGAAGGACTGTTGTTTCTCCATGGACGTTGCCCGAACTGGGTGAACCACGTATATCTGTGTCTCTCTTGTTTTATGCATTTTCTGTGTTTATATTTCTGCAATATTTTATGTGTTCCATTGCTTTGTAATATATAATTTTCTAACAACTGCCAAAGTGCCTCCAGGGAATGGTATTTGGTTTGAAAATTACAAGTGGTTTTATAAAAGAATAAAGGATTCAGTCAAAATGCGTATTGATTCATGCCTGCATGAATTTCAAGTGCCACATATTCATGCGACCTAAGCCTAGTCAGACTGAAAACACATAATTGTATTATGTATATTGTATTAATATCATAAAGGTGAGAGGTTTTAAAACAATATATATATATATATATATATATATATATAGTATTAAATGATAATATATATATATATATAGATATTATAATTATATATATTATTAAAAAACAATTAATTTATTGTAACTCCCTCATAAAAAAACCTTTTTAAGAAGTGAGAATTTGGAAACTACTTCAAGAATCAGTTTTGAAACTAATCATAACAGTTAGGCAATTAGAACTAGGAACAAGAATAAAAGCCCAAAAATGATACTTAAGTGGGGTTCAAAGGAGCACATTCATCCATGACTGACAATGTAAACAAAACATTCTCTTTGAAATCTAAAGATGAAATTGCAGTTTGATTCCAACATTTGGAAGTTGAAGTGATTGTTTTTCACTTGAGTTTCAACATTCAAATTTATGTATTTTCCTCTCTTGGATAGTGTGAGATGCAATTGGTACTTTTTTTTAGTTTTTGATGAATTTACTTAATTGTACTCATTAAAAATAATCTTGAAGCCCTTAAAGAAATGCTCCACATTTAGGAAATTCATTTATATTTTCTCAGTCTTAAATTATTCTTTCTACAAAGTTAAAGCACAGATTCTTAATTTCCTATGCCAAACTCGATCTCTTCCATTTTCTTCTTTACACCTCCACCCTACAACTCTCATAGCCTCTCTGGCCATTCTACTTTGGAAAGCTAGGGTTTCAAAACTAGAAGCTTTTATTGCAAGCCCTCATGACCTGTCCTTCCTTCCATTGGTTCGAATGGTTTTTAATTAATTTGAAGATGTCTCAGGAACGAGTTCCCCACAACCAGGAACTATCTCCTGAGAGATACAAAATCTTTTGGCACTGTTCTGGGTGTTGTCTTAGTTTGTGAGACATACTCAGAGAAATCCTTAGAAATCACTAGCTAACCCAGTGCCTGACCCTGAGAAGATTGCCAAGCAAAGAAAGATATCACAAAAAGGAGCATCAGGATCAAGTAAGCCTAAACAATCTTATGTATCTCTGCAAGAAGGGCTTGTAATTGAGCATTCACACGTTGAAAATATAAAGCCTAGCATTATCAGTGAAGAGATATTCTTAGAGATTCGTAAAGCTCCTTGTTCAATAAGTTCCCCTTTGGATCTTAGTCCAAAGGAAACCTCCCTTCCAGTCCATCATATTCCTTTAGCCTTGCCAGTCATTTCTCAACTCCCTACCTTTCAAACTGCCAGTATCTTTCCCTCTACCCTAGTCATGGTAGGCCCACAAGCACCTACCAAAATGGAAAGAATCATAGCTGCTAGGTATGGACCCCTGGTCCTACCTACTCCTTTGAATGCCATGTCTGTAGGAGAATATCAAAAATACATGCCTAAGTTCACTGGTACAGAGGGAGTAACAACTAAAGAACACCTTGAGTCTTTTTATAGCTATGTTGATAACCTAGATATCAGTGAAGATGATATGTGGATGAGAGTATTTGTCCAAAGCCTTGATGGAGAGGCTAGAAAGTGGTTTAGAGAACTGACCCCTAGGTCTATAGCAGACATTGAGGCATTAGACGATGTGTTTTTAAAGCATTGGGGAGATAAGAAAGATCTACTATACTACCATACTGAGTTTGGCAACCTAAAAAGGGAAAATGGGGAGTCATTGTCTGATTTTAATAAAATATTCAATCGTATGTATAGCAAGATACCAGCTGAAGTGAAGCCTACCCCAACCTCTGCTAAACTCACCTATGACAATTCCTTTGATTCAGATTTCTGCCTGCTATTAAGAGAAAGAAGATGTGCTACTCTAGCCGAAATGCAAGATGCAGCCTTGGAGGTGGAATCCAATATCATGGCTACAGAAAAACTCAAAGGACATGTTGATAGAAGGAGGCAGAGAGATGAGTCTTCTTCTTCTTCTTCTTCATCTTCAAAACCCAAAATAGACAAAATGACTAAAATGATAGAGTCATTGCCTGCTAAAATATCCAAGCTGAAGGTTGAGCAGAGTTTTGGGAAAGCAAAGCTTCCTAATTCATTTGCACCTAGGAATCCAAATCCATTCAGAAGAGAAAATGAACAATTGCAGATCATTCAGAGGGGCAAATAGGCCAGTGAAGAACAAAGGGTTAAGGCTCATTTCTAGAACATAGTCATGGAGGAGGAACAGTTTGATGAAGAGGATGAGATTCAATGTATGGAAGACAAGGGTAGTGCTGCCTTTTTGACATTAGCTGCCTACGAAGAATCATCACTCAAAGACCAAACCAGTTAAGAGTGGGACAGAGAAGCTATTCTATAGACTGAAGACTAGCAAAGATATGACTTGAGGTCAAGAACGAGTAATGTCAAAGAGAATCCTGCCTAGAGAGTTGTTATCCCCACATAACAGTAGACCAGTAAACAAAAAAGACCGACAACTGATCCCATCATCCTTAAAGCACCAGCTCAAGAGGTAAGAAGCCCTGACAAGTCCCCTTCCCCTTTCAGCTTTGAATCAGAAGTCTAGAAGTTAAAAATATCTGTACCTCTGATAGAACTTGTAAAGAGTGAGGTCTTTAGAAAGCCTATCCTTGATGCCCTTGAGTTGAAAGCCACACAAGCATCCAATGACTATGTGAATTTACAAGATGATAAACCGGAAGTTGTGCTTAGCCAAATGACTGAACCTACTGATGACAATTCCCCATCATTTTATGTCTTCTTCACCATTCATGACAAAATCCTCCACAATTGTCTGCTGGACACAAGTGCCAACCATAACCTGATGCCCAATGTTGTCATGGAAGAGTTAGGCCTTGATATTACCAGACCTTATCATGACTTGTTCTCCTTTGATTCAAGGAAGGTGAAGTGTCTGGGGTTAATCAAAGACTTGGCTATCATCCTAACTCAGCTGCCCATGAAGAGCATGATGATGGATATTGTAGTAGCAGATGTCAGCCCTAAGTTTGGCATGCTACTTTCCAGAGGATGGATTAAGAGGTTGGGGGGGAAATTACAAAATGACTTATCTTATGCCACTATCCCAGTTTTTGGAGGGAAATCAGAAGACTGTACAGGGAAGCTTAGCTAGCCTATATCATCAGCGATGAGAAGAATCCCATTAATCATCCCATTTACGCTGTGGACACTGATTTTGGAGCATGTATTCTCCAAATCGAAGAATCCCATAGGGCCTCGGTGCAGCTCAAGAAATCAGTAGGCCAGGCCATGGAATAAGAAGGGACACAAACTTGGGAGATGTTCTTTGATGTAGCGTGTTCAAAGGAAACTGCAGGAGCAGGAGTGGTGCTAGTGTCTCCAAAACAAGAAAGCACACATTTGTCTTTTAAACTGACTTTTCAGGTCACCAACAATATAGCAGAATATGAGGCTCTGATATTGGGCTTAAATGATGCCAAAGACATGGGAATCAGAGACTTAAAGGTGTTTGGAGATGATGATCTCATCATTCAACAGGTGAACAAAATGTTTCAAGCAAGGAACCCAAGGCTGAAAGCATATAGAGATGAGGTATGGAGACTCAAAGATGCTTTTGATATTTTTTGTATCTCATATATCCCTAGAGTAAAAAATCAGCTTGTTGATTCCCTTATTGTGTCTGCTAGCATGTTCATCCCTCCCATGCCCCCTAAATTGGTTTATGAAGTTCAGATAAAATATAGACCATCCTTGCCCAATAATGTCCAACACTGGAAAGTTTATGAGGATGATGATGAAGTAAATAGGTTTCTGCAAGTCATTGATGAATTCTCTGAAATGCACATTGACCAAGAAAATGAAACCTTGGAGGAATGTCCCCAGCCCCAACTAAGGAACAAAATTGGCCAAGACAATATTGTACAGTTGCCTAGCAACCATATACATAAAGGGATAGTGCCTCCAGAGAAGTTGTTTGACCATAACAATTTGCCTCATAAGATTGCCCAAGAAGAAGATTAGTTTGTAGCCAATAGGCATAACATAGGGAGTCCGGATCATCCAAAGTATATAAATATGTCCACCCATTTGTCTACTGCCCAAAGTTTTGAGTATTGCACCTTAATGAAGAAATTTGTGGATGTCTTTGCTTGGGAATATATGACCTTAAAACTTATGACAAAAAGCTCATCCAGCATAAGATCCCATTGGAGAAAGACACCATTCCTTTCAAGTAGAAGCTGAGACCCATTAATCCTTTGCTCCTCCCTCTGATTGAAAAAGAAATCAAGAAGTTGTTGACTACCAAAATCATAGTTCCTCTAAGATATTCAAAGTGGGTAGCCAAATTGGTAGTGGTGAGGAAGAAAAGTGGGGAAATCAGGTTGTGTCTTGATTTCAGGAACCTGAACAAATGCTCTAAGAAAGACAACTATCCCCTGTCGAAGATGGAGCATTTACTACAGAAGGTCTCAAGAGCCAAGGTTATGTCTTTCCTGGATGGATTTTTAGGGTATAATCAAGTTTTTATACATCCACATGACCAAGAAAAGACTGCATTCACCACTCCTTGGGGCACTTTTATGTACTCCCAGATGCCTTTTGTGTTGATGAATGTTGGAGCTACCTTTCAGAGAGCCATGGATGTAGCATTTGTAGGAGAGAAGGATAAGTTTGTCCTTGTCTACCTGGATGAAATAACAGTATATTCCACCAGCCATCAAGATAACTTGCAACATTTGAAGAAAGTGTTTCTAAAGTGCAGAAGGTTTGGGATATCAGTGAATCCTAAAAAGTCACAATTTGCTTTAGAAGAGGGCAAACTGCTAGGACACATTGTTCCTGCTGCAGGTGTGAAGATTGACCCGAAAAGAGTGAAAGCAATACAGGCCTTATCTATCCCAAGATCAAAAAAGGACATCCAGTCCTTTTTGGGTAAAATAAATTTTGCATGGAGGTTTATTCCTAATTTTGCAAAACTAGTAAAACACATCACCTCCATGCTAAAAAAGGGATCAAATATCAAATGGACTAATGTAGCAAGAAGATCTTTTGAAGCCATAAAGAGAGATATTATGGAAGCTCCCACTTTGATCAGCCCAAACTACAACAAGGAGTTCCATTTCTTCTCCTTTGCTTCTAGTGACACCCTTGTAGTAGTCTTATTGCAGAAAGATGATGAGGGTTCAGAGCATCCAGTGGCATTCTTCAGCAAACCCTTAAGGGATGCTGAACTAAGGTATGATATTATCGAAAAACAGGCCTATGCCCTTATCAAATCTTTGAAATCTTTCCAAATATACATTCTGCACTCCAAGGTAATTGCATATGTGCCCTCTGCTTCAGTAAGGGATGTCCTAGCGTAGCCATATGTTGATGTAAGGAGGGCTAAATGGATTGCAAAGCTTATTGAATTCAACATAGAATTGAAGCCCACCAAGCTTGTCAGAGTTTAGGGCCTTGCCAATCTAATGCCTGAAGAAAATTCCAGGATGCTGGACATGAATTAGATAAGCAAAAGCACAGGTGATAGACAGATAGAAGAAGCAACAGTAGGACATGACCAGTTGTTGGCTGAAAATATGGCTTCGTGTGAATGGTATTCTAAAATAGCTCAATCTTTGCTGAAGTTAGAAGTTCCTCCAAGCCTTAGTTCAAGCCAAGCTAGGACTATTAAGCTCAGGGAAGCCAAGTTATGTATTCATGAAAACTTGTTGTATTCAAAGGATCCATCTGGAATCCTTTTAAGATGTCTGGACAAAGAATAGTCTATGGAGGTCATGCATCAATTTCATTCCAGCATCTGTGGAGGACACCATTATTGGAAAACCACAACCCACAAGATCCTCAGAGCTGGGTATTACTGGCCCACTCTATTTTCTGATGTCTTATCATTTGTAAGATCTTGTGACAAATGCCAGAGGTTTGAAGGGAAACAACAGTTGAAGTCCTTACCCTTGAAGCCAATACATGCCAGTGGTCCTTTTCAGTAGTGGGGTTTGGATTTCATAGGGGAAATTAATCCACATTCAAGTGGCCAGCACAGATGGATCTTAGTAGCCACTGACTACTTCACTAAATGGATTGAGGCCATCCCTACTAGGAAAGCTAATCACCATGTGGTCATGAAGTTCTTGATAGAAAACATTTTCACCAGGTTTGGTTGTCCACACAAATTGGTTACAGACAATGTAGCAACCTTCAGGGCAAAAGAGTTGGTAGACATGTGCGACTCAATGGGCATTAAGCTAGTGCATTCCACCTCATATTACCCTCAAGGTAATGGTCTAGCAAAATCATACAACAAAAGCCTGATAAGGATAATCAAAAAGCTGTTGGAAGAAAACAAAAGGAACAGGGATTCCAAACTAAAGTTTGCATTATGGGCTGACAGGGTGACCACCAAGAAATCCATAGGGAATTCTCCGTTAGAGCTGATATATGGCACTGAGGTTGTATTCCCAATTCATCTGACCCTCCCTGTGGCCATGTTCTTACCGGAAGAGAAGAATGAGGAAAGTGACATGGCAAATAGGATTAGTGACTTGGCTGAAGTAGATCAGATCAGAGATCAATTGATTGAAAAAGCAGCAGCACATCAAAAGAGAATTAAGGAAGCCTTTGACAGAAAGGCAAAGGTGGACAATTTCCAAGTTGGAGACTTGGTGCTTAAATGGGATGCACTGAAGGAAAAGAAAGTCAATCATGGGAAGTTCGATGCTCTGTGGACTGGACCTTTTGTCATTGCTCAGATCCAAGGGAACAACACTTTCATGCTACAAAGTATGGAAGGAGAGACAGTTTTGATAGCCCAGTTAATGGGCGGTTTTTGAAGATTTATGTGGTTTAAGGCTTTTAGGCCTTAGCATTGTAAATATGTTCTTTTTATAAGTTTTAGTGTAGGCTTAATTAGACTCCATTCCCAATGGAACACTAGGAAATATTGTTGATCTTGTTTTTGAATGAAAGGCAATGGTCTACGGCTCTTGAAACCTCATAGGGAGGATTTCATCCCCAGAAGGAGCCAGTGTTAGCCCTACTATGCAACGCTAACTTTCTAATGTCAGAGAAACGCTCAGCCTGATTGGTGGTTTCTTCAAAGGGGCCCCTCATGGGTAATTTTCCCTTTTCCTTCTACCCCGCTTACTCACCACCACCTATGTTTCCCTATTTGCCTCCTAAACCCGACAAAGTAACCCCCTTCTTAACCTTAACCCCAAGTGTAAAACCCCAAATAACCATAAAACCATACTAATATGCCCTCGTGCACTCATAAAACCCTCATTGCATCCCCACCGTTGATCTTCCCTGTCGATCCAATGGCTCCTGTCCCACCCGATAAAGGTGACCCGCTCGACCACTCCCCACCATTAGATCATCTCTACTGAGATCTGACGGTCTTCACTCTCATCATGCCAGCAATTTGATCGAGTGATAGCGTGCGATGAGAGCAGTTTTTCTCTCTCATCCGCTGCTACGTGTCTATCACTGAGTGGAATCGCTCGACCCCGGGCATTTACCGCTTAGCGCCCAAAAGCGATGCGTTGAAAACCTTTACACCCGACTAAACCACCCCGCCAGTTAAACATCCATGCAGTTTCATCACCTGATGACCGTCCAATCTGTCTGCTGAAGATCCAATAGCTCCAACTCACCCTGCTCTCACCTTGTTTGGTAGCCTCCATCAAAGCCATCTCTGCCGTTTATTTCCCTGATCCGACGATCATCCTTCTCTCTCACCCAAATCATCCACCTACCCATGCATTCCACATCCCCGACCATTCTGCTTTCCCGAAGAAGGATATGACCAGCACCGCCATCATCAGTCACAGTCAGACCTCCAACAACCATATTTAATAGAAAGCATGGCTGAAAGGAGAAAAGGACAAGCACGACCCTCTAACTGAATTTACCAGTGATGGAATCCACCGGTACGAGCACTCCAACAGCTTAAAAGGACAACACAACACCTGAACAGATCAGATTCACCCACTGAAGCAAGAAAACACGTTCAGAGACTCCATCAGGTGGTTAAATGCAGTTGGTAGTCAATTATGACCCTTCCATACCTAAACGGCCAAGTGCCCTAGTATTGTAAACTTATAAATATCCAGAAGCAAGATGTAATCAAGGTTGGCATTTCATGTAAGGTTCAACTTCTGGAGACTGTACACATTTGTCACTTGCAGG
Organism: Pinus taeda; assembly: GCA_000404065.3. Taxonomy (NCBI): domain Eukaryota; kingdom Viridiplantae; phylum Streptophyta; class Pinopsida; order Pinales; family Pinaceae; genus Pinus; species Pinus taeda. The sequence continues at coordinate 69,684 of APFE030100018.1, forward strand.
ATCTCATCTTGATTTTTAGCTAATACAAGCTTCTTTTGTTGTTAACTGCTCACTGTCCACTTTCTTCTTGTTCTAAGCTTTTGCCTGATATGTTGTGTTCTTGAGCTCTTGGTGTTTAACACTAGATAACTATCATCTTATCTCTGTGTTAAAGTATTGATTGCATCACTAAATAGGTTAATCAGGTTTCTTTCTATCTAATGCAGGAGAGTTGTCATCCTGTCTTTGCATTAATAGATTAGATTTACAGGTTTCTTTACTAGTTGTAGCCGGCCATCACATGGTCTTGTGCATCTGTTGGTGCAGTTAGTATTCCTCATATTCACCTTATATCTAAACTGTGAGCATTGGTGGTCTAAAGCCTTGTATTCTGAGGGTGTTCATGCATGTCTGGAGTGAAATAGAGTGAAAGTGGTTATCTGGCTTGAACCAAACCATCATCCCTTCCATTAAACCTATAGCAGTAATTGAATTTATATGTTACCAGACATCTCTGAGCTACAACCTAGGAGAGTTTCATGGAATCCTAACATGCACCATTGTCTAATTCAAGCATTATTAATCCTTCATATGATTGTAATATTGTATTTCACATTTATAAAGCCAAATCCCCTCATTATTTTCATTTGTATCCTTCCAAATCCCATTTTTAATCAAGAATGTTGTCATTCGAAGGTGCAATTTTTATGAAGTGCATCCACCTATATGATGTCCACCCAAACATCAAAGAAATTAGGGTCCCTTCATAAAATCCCATTTATAATCTCCCGTATGCATATGATGGAAGACCTTCTCATCCTTAAGGGTTGAACCAGAACTGTCCCATCAAAGTTGTAGGTAAGAAAGTCATACTTGACGTGGATGTTATTGATGACCCCTTATATTATAACCTTCTCTTAGGTTGTAGCTTCATGTATTCCATGAACATGATTTTCTATTCTATTTGCTACACCATGATCTTCCCTCACAATGGGAACATTGTCACTATTGACTAACTCACTTATTACAATCACTATACTTAGGTAAATCTTGAATTTGTAATTTCATCCATGGTAGGGAACCAATTAATCACTTCTATTTTGGACATTATCTTAGTGGTCTATAAAAACTTTGCCTTGCTTCATGCATACTATGGTCCACCTACTATGAATACACCAAGCTGATCTTAAGTTTTTATGGTGTCTTCCTCCAAAAATACTCAAAGGCCCAAGGTTTCCTCTTCACAATCGACTCCTTATCATCCTGCCCCTTGATCTATAAACTGTTGTGGATATTAAACTCCACAATTCGTCACAACATATATTTTAGTAATATATTAAAATATTGAATTGTTACACTATTATAGTTTTACTAAAATTCTATATTTGTAGATTCAAGTGTAATTAGTGCATGCATGTGAATGGAATTTATAAATAAAAGTAGATAACGAAAAAAATAAGCTCACACACACACACACATAAGACACAAGATATGCTCTCTGGGAAACCCTTTTGAGAGAAAACCCAGCTGGAAGATGAGGCAACTTCGCTCTCTTTCTCTGTTTGGAAATATGGCTGAAGGTACAAAGAAGTAATGCCTCTGGCCCATGAGCTACTGAAGTGCACATATACTCTCTGTGTGCTCTACCTCCTACCTCTCCTAGCTATCTTTGCTCAAATATGGAACAAAATGCTCTCGAAAGAATGGAATTCCTCTTCCTCCTAGTGGCACTTCTATAACACTGCCAGTAAAAACGGTCCCATGAGCCAATTCCTCCATTTTTTCCATTCTAAATGCATCGAGATGGATGAAAAAAAATATAATGATCAAATTATGATCATACCTCCCTGATTTGGGAAGATTTTGGTCCCCAAAAGCTTCTACTGAATGAGGTGCGGAAAATTTTCCTCCACCTTTTCTCTTGTGTACCATTTAGCTTTGCTTGGAAGTTGTCCCTTCAACATAATATGCGAAAGTTCATACTACCCCTGTCTTATCGTTCTAGACCTCTTCTGTAAAACTGTATCTTCTGTCAACTCTGCCTAAGCATTTGGTGCTAAATACTCCACAAAAGGTAGGACCTTTTCCTCTTCCTGAGATAGCATGGAAGGCCCATAGAGTTTCAAATTCTCCACATTCACAACTGAGTAAAAGAAAATATATGGTGGTAAATTGAGTTGATATATATTATCACCCACGTTTTCCAGTATCTTAATGGGATCATACCTCAAAGCCTTGATTTTCTTACCAGGACCCTACAGCCTCTCCTTGTTCAACTGTAGCCATACTCTGTCTCCCACCTTGAATGATTTCCATGTTCTATGTTGATCATGCCCGACCTTATACTTCTATTGTGACTTCTGTAGTGTTTCTTGTACCTGTAGATGGAAATGCATTATCTTATGTGTATATTTTTCAGCCCTAAAAGTGTCTCCTATAAGATATTCCCTCACTCCTCCTTGTTGCCCATAAGCAATATCCAATGGTGAAGGTGGAAAATATCCAAAACAAGTTTCAAATGGGGACCTTCTTGTAGAAGCGTGGATTGATCTGTTGTAAGAATGTTGTATATAAACTAGATTTTCATCACAGGTCTTTGGATGCTTATTGTTGTATCCCCTTAGAAGTTGCAACAAAGTCCTATTGACTACTTCTATCTACCATCAGACTATGGATGGAATGATGTAGATCTCTTCAACTTTATGTCCATGTTCTCCCACAACGTAGTCTAAAGTGCACTGAGAAATATTGTATCCCTGTTTGAAATGATGCTCCTTGGTATCCCAAAGTGCACCCAAATTGTCCAAAGAACAAGTTTACTGCTTCTTTCCTACTAAATATGGTGGTTTTACAAGGCATCAAAACACACATATTGCTGAACCTATCAACTACCACGAACAAGTAGTCATGTCCCTTCCTGATTGTCAGTAAACCTCCCACAAAGTCCATGGAAACGCTTTCCCAAGGACAAGTAGGTACATGTAAGGGATGATATAGACCTTTTTTCCTATTACTAGGATTTCTGGTACACCAAATAATGCATCCTCTTCTAAACCCAACTACCTGCTCTTGCATCTTGGACTAACAAAAATACCTCTACAAGTTAACCACAATCTTCCCTATACCAAAGTTCCCCACAACTTTGGAGGTGGGAGCCTCTCTAATCAACTACAATCACTCACATTTAGGAACACATCGCTTATCCAACCTGTAGAGTAACCTGTCTTGAAAATGGTAGTCAACGTTGTTGTCACCATCATGCACATGTATCTGACTTTGCAACTGTTGATACACCTCCTTGAAGTCCTCATCCTCTGAATATGCTTCCCTGTATGCATCATGGGTGAATGGCTCATGTCCATAAGAGTCCCCAAAGTTGTAATATTTGATGTGGGTGGACTTGAAAGCATGTTGGCCAACTTGTTTGTGTTTCCCTTCTTATACTTGATCACCAAATGAAACTATTGTGAAAGCCCCATCCACTTGTAATGCTTGGTTTGTTGTAGCTTACTCTGTCCGGAAAGTACTGTAACAACTGGTGATCTTTATGGATTATTGTCTCCTTTCCCATCAAATAATGCTTCCAATTCTTCTCACCTTACACCATGGTATATACCTCCTTGTCGTAGGTAGGGTAGTTAAGAACTACCCAATGAAATACTTAAGAATGGTAGCAAATGAGGCTTCCTCCCCGCATCAATACAACTCCCATAACACACCCACTCACATTTTTCTCCACTTCAAAGGGTCATTGCAAATTTGGTAATGCCAGAACTGGTGCTTGGATGATATTCTTCTTTAGCTCTTTGAAAGCCCTTTGATGACCTTTTCCCCACTCGAAAATCTTACCACTTGCTGTTATGGCGTGGAGAAGTGTTGCTACCACTGAAAATAAGGCTATGAATTTCCTCAGGTACTGTCATGCCCCAATGAAACTCCTGACCTTAGAAATATTAGTAGAAATTGTTGCGGGAAATTATCCCCTAAGGTTCTTGGTTGGAACCTTAGCAGACTGAAAATTATCTAAGTTAAGAAACACACACACACACAACCGTTTATGCTATAAATAACTACTTCTAGGGTGAGAGGGGCATACCTGAGGTCCTACGTTTGGGTAGTTACTCAAGGGTGCAAACCCTTCTTCACGTCCCTTCCGCTCCTTGGTCTGTACAAACCACAATTCCACAAACTACAACAGTATATGGACAAGATTTTACATAAAAAAATGATCTTTATGTTATATGAAAGATGAGTTAGTTACAAACTTGTAAACATATATTCAAGTATGAACTTCACATATAAATATCATTAACACAAAGAAAGAAGCGTTTCGGGAACAAGACGTGTTTCTTTATTAGATAAATAAAACAATATGGAAAAAGAGCGATATCACCTGAATCCGCTTCTGCAAGCTCCAAGCTCAGCCTCCTTCTGGATCCGTCCCGCCTCAAGCCACTAGTAGGTCACCTTCCATTACTCTCTCCAAGATGTGATGGGAAAAATGAACATCCAAACACAAAGGAAACAAGGGTTTCCTATACAAGATGGGGGAAGTGCAGAAGGCACAAGGGTCTTCAGACCTGATCAGGGGGATAGAAAATCAGTATAATAACTTTGCTCAAAAATTTCTCCTTCTTAGGCCTTCCCCATGATGTCTTTTTATACCAACTCCAAGGTAGTTGTTTAGTTAGGAATTGGTTGGGGACAGTTGAGGCCACGGGCTCTAACAGGTGATCAGCAGGTAAAACCCGCGATCTCCGCCCGAAAATAAGGAATTTTTTATATTTTTTAAGTGTTTTAATACATATACGCGGGTTAGCTATGGAGAACCCGCGTATACACGCCTTTAACTCAGGGAAATGTCGCGTACAGGGAATAAAACACTGTTTTTTAGATATATGACCAGGTCTGGAAGGAGGGGTTGCCCTAGGCCATGGCTGAAGCATCACAAACCATACTGGTGAGATTTGGAGCTATAACAGTGGTTTGATCATATATCTGAATAACTGGCACATGTTCTAGTCTGTAAATATGATGATCTGGGTATGACTGAAGTCTGGAATAGTTGTAATGTTTAAATCATCATTTAAAGATCTGTACGTAGGTTCACTTTAGAAAAGAAGCGTATACACGTTGGTTCTGCATATCAAAGCAGTGTATACATCATAAATTTGATTTACAGATTTGTACGCTGGTTTGCTTTGAGGAAAGCATGTATGCACGTAGGTTTGACACATGGAAGTAGCGTATACCTTTTAAAATGCTTCTGTTTGTTGTTGCAATGTTCTGGGTTCTAGCTTGGGTTTTTGTTACTTTATTTTGGTGACAACATTCTGAATGATCAGATTGATGGGTAGTCAAAGTGATTGATCGATTTGGTTGTGAAGGAGATTGGTTGATGCAGATATATTTGATAATTGAACAAAGTTGTTGATGTATCCATTCTGAAAATTTATGATACATGGTCCTTGGAAGAAAATAGAAGGTTGTAGCTTTCTGTAGGCCGGCACCTACATACTAGTAAACATATCAGCTAGTACAAGAGCTAGGGGGTTGTAGCTCCCTTCTAGTAGAAGTTGGAGAATGAGAGAAGGTTGTAGCCTTCTGTAGGTAGAAGCCTGCGTACTGGTATAAGACTGCACCAGTACAAAAATTGTAAACACAATTTTATTATTAAAAGAAGGCAGAGGTAACAGCAGTAGGTGGTTTTCACCCACATTGGGTTTCCACCTTATATCTTGGTGTTCATGTGTGTTTCTTATGTGTGTTTCTTTATTCTGCTTTTACTGCACTGTCTAATGAATTCCTGATATACTGATTAAATTTCAATACATGATAATTTGGGTAAATCAAAAGATCTCTGCATGTACGCTGGTTTCATTAAGTATAGTTGCGTATACATGCTAGTTCACGAAGCTGAAGCAACGTATACAAATCAGTTTTGAAAATTAAGTTATTGATCTAATAAAACTGATTCACCCCCCCCTCTCAGTATTATTTCGAACATTAAGTGGTGGATTATGATGATTTTAACAAGTGACCATCACCCTTAATTTGCAATGATTTCATTTTATTTTGGCATTGCTATGTCCTTTTAGTTCATATATGCAATATATTAATCCTCATTGTAAAATTAAAGTATCACATACCTTTGATTACCTTTGCTAGCCTTAATTTTTATTTGGTATCTCCTACAGGTACTTTGCACTTTCAATTATTCTTTAATTCAAATCACCAAGTGTTCCTGTCAAATAGGCAACAAAACATTTATTAGAGCTGCAGAAACTTGTCCTAGCTAGTTTTGTAGCTGAGAGAGAAAAACTTTAGGAAAGAGACTTTCTTTTTGGAAAGAAAATTTAAGGTTCCAATAAGAGTTGGTTTTCATGTTTATACCTTTTATTATTATTATTATTATTTGAATATTATTCTATATATATATAATTTATTTATTTAATTTTATATATATAGAGATATATATAACATACATACATACATAACATACATATAAATATAATATATATATATATATATATATATTAATTTTTTTCTTTTATATAGAAAAGTAAAATTTCTAAGGTGGAAAAGAAGAAGAACTCTTCTCAACCATCTTCAATTTTGAATTATTTTGGAAAATTTTGACAAATTATTCTTTTGTCAATGGCTTTTGATAAAGTTTGAGTCAATGTCCATTCACTAAAAGAGGAATTTTCTCTTCATTAATAGTCCTAATTCTAACTTCACCATTGTCAAAAACATTTTCAACTTCAAAGGTCCAAGCGAATGGGTTTGGAATTTCCCTTGGAAATTTTTGAACTTGAATCAAAGAGAAATGCCCAATCTCGTGGATGGAATTTTCTTACTCTAATGTACTTATCATGCCATCTGGATCTCTGTTGTTGAACTAGGCTGGTTCTCTTGAGGGTTTCTTGTCTTATTTCATCAAGCTCATTAAGTTGTCTCATCCTTTGCTTTTGTGCTTCTAATAAGTCAAGATCTAGCTGGACGGTTGTTTTATAAGTCTGGATTTGGAATTCTATTGGAATTAAGAAATGCTTCCCATAAACAAGTTCATAGGGAGTATGTCCTGTAGTAATTCTCCATGTAGTTCTATAAGCCCAAAAAGCTTCTAGAAGATTTTCTGCACAGTCCTTCCTTTGTAAGTGTACGGTCTTGGTAAGGATTGCTTCAATCACCTTATTTGTAGACTCGACTTATCCACTGGCTTATGGATGGTATGGAGTGGACTTTCGATGTTCGATTTTGTACTGCTCCACAAGCTTCTGCACTAATCTGGATGTAAAATGGGTTCCTTGATTTGTTACAATTTCTCTTGGAACACCAAAACGAGTGAAAATATCCTCAAAAAGAAATGAAACTACAACATTTGCAGTAGCAAAAGGAAGTTTTTTAGCTTCTACCCATTTAGTGACATAATCAATACATACCAGAATATACCTCTTTTCCTTTGAAGGTGGGCTACTTGGACCAACAAAATCTAGTGCCCACTTTTCAAATGGTTCAATGAGTACCTGTTGTTGTAATGGAATTTCATTTGAAAGAGTGCATTTACCCATTCTCTAACAACTATCACATCTTTTAACATATTCCTTCATATCCTTGAAAATGGAAGGCCAATAATATCCTAAAAGAAAGATTTTATAAGAAGTTCTTATGTCAGAAAAATGTCCTCTACATGGTTCATCATGGCAGGCTTTAAGTATTTATGGTATTTCATCCTCTCGAACACATCTTCTGAGGATGAGATTTGGCCCTGTTTTATATAACTCTTCATTTATCCATGAATAATATGTGTTATTATGGACTATTCTCCTATTTTCTCTAGGAGACAAATGAAATGGCATTTTCACTATAGCTAAAGAGTTAGAAATATCTGCATACCAAGGTGATTTAGTGTTATAGCTCCAAATCTCACCAGTATGGTTTGTGATGCTACAGCCATGGCCTAGGGCAACCCCTCTTTCCAGACCTGGTCATATATCTAAAAAACAATGTTTTATTCCCTGTACGCGACATTGCCCTGAGTTAAACGCGTGTATACACGGGTTCATACATACCTAACCCGCGTATATGTATTAAAACACTTTAAAAAATATAAAACTCCTTATTTTCGGGTGGAGATCACGGGTTTTACCTGTTGATCACCTGTTAGTGCCCATGGCCTCAACTATCCCCAACCAATTCCTAACTAAAAAACTACTTTGGAATTGGTATAAAAAGACATCAAAGGGAAGGC